>JALLPD010000176.1:0-19690 GCA_036940065.1 Cyclotella cf. meneghiniana
TCCAAAACCAGCAGCCCTTAAAGTCATTAGTGTGAACATACCAAAACTGTGTAGAGCCCTACACAGCTTCATTTTTCCACAAGGAAGAACATTTGCTTCACCATGGTTTTTCACTTCACTTCTCCAATTAAAAGTAAACTCATAATTTTCATTCTGCAATACAAGTAATCTGTTTACTTAGCCTTACTTACTTAAATCTTTTTAACTACAAAACAGCTTACGACAATGGATCAGGTACAAAATCGTCATTGTCGTCGGCCAAATCAGCGTGAGAGGACTGAATTTGAGCTCATGGGGCAGCTTCAACCGCAGGAATGATAGGCACTACAGGCCTAACATGCGCTTCAGGAACAACAGGCACAACAGCAGGTGCAGGCGCTGCTACTGATAGAAAGGGGGGGAGATTTTGGCAACGAGGCAGTAGTGGAGAGGGATGGAAATGACCATCTTCTGATATTAACACGCAGAATGAATGGCAATTGGAGGAACAATGACGCCAAAACTCATTTCCTGGGATCCCAGGACGTACCCAGGCGGAGTCAAACCTGCGGAGCAGTTTTGGTGCCAATTGTTGCAATGGCTTAAGTAAATAGACACTGGGATGTTTGGTGGGATTTCCGGACTGGGATGTTCGGATAATAGGAACCCTCTAACCCCTCATACTGGCCATCGCGGTTAGGATTATATTTGTTTGATAACAACAACAACAACAACTTAGAAAGTTAGGTAAAGAATTATTTTACCTAGATGAGTTTAACCAAGGCAGGAGTATAATCCACCAGCAGATAAGTCAGTAGCGGTGCGGTAAACTGGACCTCATAACAAGCTGGCACTCTTGCCTTCCGGGACTTGTCCGGGAAATTTGGAGTACTCTCCGAAGTTCTAACTAATTAGCCCTCTTGTCTCTGTGATTGTCCACCACCGGCTTGCCTTCTTTTCTGCCGACATCTGATTTTATTGCTTTCTCTTGTGGCCTCAATCGCCACTAGCCAATATGCTTCTCGTACACCTGAGCTGACTTCTAGATCGTTCAAGTTAACTTCTAACATCCACTTATCCTCCTCAGCTAACCCTTCTTCTCCAAGCTCCAACTGTTTTTCAATCTCTGTTTGCAGTAATTCTTGCTGCTGTACTGCTACCACTCCCAATACTTTGCATACTCCCTTTTAGGTATGGGAACATCTTGTTGATACTCAGCAGTAGTAAATTAATTGCTATCAGCCCCATCAGTTCACCTCTATAAGCATTGGACTGCAAACTCTGTTCTGAGAATGACACAGCTAACCTCCCTCTCCCTTTTGCACATTCCATAATCAGCACACAAGAACATAGATGTGGATGCCTCTGTTTAATGTACAATCCATCAGATACTGCCACCAATGAGCAATCTTCTATTGCCTGCCAGATCCAATCAATGCCACTAGTGATTCTTAGATTCAAGCCCTGCCCTTCTGCTCCAGCGATATGCAATTTATCCCATAGCCACGTGTGACCCCAATTTTGAAGCACCTCTAAAAAGCTGTCAGGCTGTCTCTCTTTGTCTGCTGGCGCTACTTTTGAAGCAATCATGACCACGTCTACTCTTCCTTCCACCTCTACGGTTGTGCATAACTCTCCTTCTGTCTCTACCAACTCGATTCGATGCACTCAAGCATAGTTAGCATTTCTGCCTCGTTTCATTACCGACTCTATCCGCTCGAAGACAACCACAGAGTTTCCCACTTAGTGATACAGAACTCCCAACCCTTGATCAAACCTCCAGTCCCATACCTTGTGCCCTTACGTTAACATCTTGCCTAGTCTGTTTACTCTTCTGCTGCCTGGAGCTAGTTGCTCTAACACCTTCTTCCAGAGCATGAATTGCGCCGACAGAACTGATTGCTTGGCAAATAAGTATTTTGACAAAGATTCTTCTGCTCTCCTCTTTCTGAGATATTTCTTATCCAGATTTGAGCCTCCTGTTGCAAAGATGTCCGATTCAAACACCACCTGCTGATGCTGCCTCACTCTATTTATGATCTCACACTCTTTCACAGTGAAACCAGCATCCTCCACCACCCTCATGAGCCACCTGTCTCCGTCTCTGGCTGGTTTGATTGCTGCCATGTTTACTTGAAGCTGAAATCCAAAGCAGTGCATCCGAGCCCCCGAGTCCTGTTTCTAGGACAAGCAATTCCCACGAGACTTGATATTGTGAGCTGACCAACGATTTGGAGCCTACATGGGTCATCAACTTATTAGTCGGCTCTACAAATGCTTCTATACCCCAGTGAGGGAAACCGACCCCATAAAATCATGCATCCAAGTATCTCAGCTCTCACTTAGCAGCTCAAATCACCCCACCCAATGCACATAGGATGTAATAAGGCCTGTCCATGGCCACCACCAGCTCCTGGTATGTAGCCATCAAAGCACAGAATCCATACTTGACATTCGGCCAGAACTTGCAGGCAACTGAGAAGTGTATATCTCGTGGAGGTAGGTGTGAATTTTTTTGCCTGGTTGGCCCATTCCATTGCCTTGTCCAAAGAGTACTTCAGAATCTCTTTCGTGTTGCCCACTGGGCATGAAGCCACACCCAAAGTCACCAACTCTTTGTCCGCTGGAGGATGAGTGATTTTTCACGTTGACCATTTGGCAGGTTCACCCAAATATCAAGCTCCGGATTTTGGTGGTTCTCTGCATACTTGACCTTGCCATTCCTATCCCATTCTAAGCTCACTATGTAATAAAAGCATTTCTCCAGCTTCAAAGCTCCTCCAGTCATGATCAGCAGCAAGCTCCAGCTGTCTACCGAGGCTTGGAGAGCCGTATGTGCCTCAGCAACATCTTCTTGAGCCGTATTGAGATGAATCAAATCAGTATCATCAACATACAAGATCCCGCATGCTTCGTGCCTGTAATCCATGATTGGGCAGAGAAAGGTACCTCCATGCCCCTCCTTCTTATGTGCCCAAATGATTATGATCGACACCACTGCCCAACCAGCAGGCGAAGCTCCATTTCCCTGCATAAAGCCTTGAGTCTTCAGGTTGGCTTTGGCACCCATGTTCTTATCTGAGTCCCCAAGAGTCGTACAAAGGAAGAATTGCATTTCTTGGATCGCATGTAGCGTTGTCTTACAAGAACTTGGTGGTGAACCAAACGCTTGGAAGATCATCGAAGCTATTGCATGTGCCACTCTATCACAACAGTTGGCTGCATCTACCGAAGCCAGCACTGTTGGGCATTTCAGCTGCCAAATAATGTCATAGAAAAGCTTTTTACATTGAGATCCGTCATCTGCCATTCTCTTCTTCTTGCTAAAAATCTTGGGCATCAAGTCATGCTTTCTAACATTGTCCATCATTCTTTCTCCATAAATGATTTTATTTGCAAAGTTAAAGTCGGCCTCCATTAACAGGATTGCTCAAAGTTTGTTGATTAGCTTCACTCCAATAATCTTTTCCAGCATCACACACAGACCTCTGGACCAGCGCTGTAACAAAATGCCGTGCAGCAGTGCCAATGATGTCTTGAGGGCATGAAAGTCTGATATGTAGTCATCATTGGCACCAGATATGTAGTGCCCAAAGTGCAATGATGAGACAGACGATGATGTTTCTTCTCTCTTTTTCTTCCACTGATGCACCTCTGACCAAATTGCATCCTGGACCTCAGACTGGGTGTTGTATTCCGTAGTGACTACCTCTTCATTTATCATTTGTACCGCAGAGATGCTCGTACCTCTTTCCTTGCCCAATGCCCAATTCAGTCTCCTCCAAAATGCACTATCCTTCTCCTGCTGAATGATTTCCAAGATCCTTTGCTCTGCCACTGCATCCTCATTGAGCTGAGCCACCTCTAATCTCTTCTTAAGGTGTTGAGTCCTGTACCATTGGCCATGCATCTCGTAGTACTTGCATTTGGACTTGCATTCATCTAATCTTTGGGGGATTTCCTCTACTGTCAAATGGAAGACATTAGCAATTTTGCATTGCCTAGCTGTTCTTTTCAGATTGCCTTGATTCTTGATTTTTCCAGCCCAGTAACGTAGGAGAGAGCAATAGAAGTGCAGGCATTGTATCCATACTGCCGCCTCTGGCAAGAACAGAATCTTCCCGTTCTTAAACTTTCTGCACTTTCTCTCAGCATTGACCATGAATTGTTTTGATATATCATCCCCTTTATCTAACTCCTCTTTCAGTTTCTCTTCTGACAGGTCTTGCCATTGAGCCTCCGCTAGTTTCTCCTTCAGACGGTGCTTTGAGATGAGGTACTCAAACGGTTTTTTTATATTGAGCCTTGGAACACGGTATCTTGCTGTTCAATCTCCTTGCCTTAGGGTGTTTAATTGGCACTGGGTCTTCTCCTACAAGCTATCAACATAGAACAACCTGTGATCTCCTACTCCAAAGCCCACAGGCATAGCGCCAGCTCTAACGATATCCAAATCTTTAGAGCACCAGATTGCACTGATAGGTTTTCAGCCCCGGAAGAAAGTTGCAGTGAGCTTTATCTTTGTTGTTGTGTACACCGACTCAATCAACTCCAGTCCGTCTTCTTTTGTCAACGCTTTTCCAATCGGGCCAGAGTATACATCCTCATTAGCATCTAGCATCACAATTATACTTTTGCCTTCTGCTTTCCATTTCATCACCAACTCCAGCAGATCTGATACAAACTTTGCTCTTGGCCTACTGTTTTTTTGTCCTTGCTTAAGAAATATTGGCGTTGTTGTTGATATGAGGTTCCATTATCAGGTTTCCTATTTGGGCAAGGGCAGTATCCAGTCAGAATCATTGTTGAGTGCCCTTCTTTGCCAACAAATTCGATGTAAGTCAATCTTGCTAGACCTGTCTCATCACTACCAGATCCTGGTCTATGCATCCATCCAACCATTTCACCAAAGGCCACCATTCCCGTGCCTCCCTCCTGAGTCCTTTTGCTCACATACTTATCAATCTTCTCATGTTTGTTGTGGTTTAGAATTCCTTTCACAAGAGATTCGCCTCCGTTGAATAACTGGCTGATACCGTGCTTTCTGTTGTCTTTGTGCTTAAGGTTAATCCGATGCTCATTAAATCCAAAGATGTCTACTTCTAGATCGTTGATAATCTCTTTGAGCTTGTCCAGCTTGAAGTTGCCACTGAGGAGTGCATGCAGCCCGTTCAAATTCTCATACACTATCCTAGTCACTCCCTCCGCCTTTTGACTCGGTGCTCTTCCTAATACCTCCAATAACTCTCCCTTTTCTTGCAATAATTGTTGTTCATCACTTTATTCATTCTTAAACATAAACTCATTACACTTCAATGGACTAGTTTTGGCATCATGCTCCAGTCCAAGTACTTTGGCAGCTGCTGCTACTAAATCCTTGTCGCATTGGTCTTGAGATTGTAGTTTGAATTCAAATTGTAAAGCACGCTTTTCCAACAGCATGAGACTTGATTCCTAGACGCTCTCTTTGGCGCAACAGACGCCATGAGCCTACTGCATCCAGCACATTAATTAATCTTTTTGTTTTTTCTTTATTTCTAAATTTCCCCGCTCTCTTTTGAGACCTCCTACCGTGAGAGGATTTACACAGACCACTATCGGTACCCCTGCTGCCTCTCTCCGTGGATCCGGGAGGGTGTCTCTGTGAGTCTATCCGCATCTACCGGTTCCATTTGGAGATTTTTCACTACCCGCCTCACTTGTAGGGGCTTTATTCGTAGGGGTAACATCCCCTACATCACTGTCATCATCTGTTCCAGTGGAAGCCATGTCTTCATCTCCATCAAACCGTATTCCAACACTTTTGGGCGTGTAGCCGGACTGCTTGCCTTGCTGACCCTAGTCATCACGAGAAATTTCCTGCAGCCTCTCCTCAGCATCCAGTGCATCTTTGCTATACTGGAATGCATCCTCCTCTCCCAGCATCTCCACCTCTTGGCTGTTAAGCCCCTTCTCCTCCTTCAAATGCTTCTTCTTTTTAATCCTATTTTGTTTGGATGACAATGACGCTACCTCTTCTTCTTCCCCTTCATCCAACACTTCATTCTTCTCGTGCATCATTTTCAGCATGTGCTCCTCATTAAACTCATACAACGCCTTTTCATTAGCATATCCTCCAGCCTTCTTCTTCTTCTTCTCATCCTTTTCCATTTGCAAGATATCAATGAACCAGCTCTGCTCCTCCAAATCTCCTGCACCTACATCTTCATCAATCTCTTTGGGAGTTAGCACTGTCATCCTCTTCTCGTCCCATTGGCACTGCTCTGCTGTGTGCACTAGCAAAGGATTGACATACTGCTCTATGAACTTATAGATCAAGTCTGAGTTGAAACCAGCCAGTCCAAAATGACCAACTGAGAAACCTCCCATATGCTATTGCATTCCTGACACCAAGCACTCAGCTTGTGGGATGTTTGGAAACACTACATGCACCATGGTGTCACTGTCACTCTTAATCTGGTGCACCTCTGCAATTAACGGTGTACCTGACTCCAGCTTGAACAATGAGGTGAGACAGTCCTGTCCAGTCAAAGAGGCGATAAGCCTTCCATCCTTCTTGATATCAATGGTTTCATCTAAGTTCAACAATCCACATCATTCCATACTCGTTAAGCTTGCATTATAGTTGGTAGCTTTCTTGACAAACTTTTCAAACCTCTTGCAGTCTCCGGGAGATGACTCATAGTCTTCGCACTCAGATGGATGCACATGCTTACCCCACTTCTCTTTAAAGAGTCCTGTCTTCTTTGCATACTCAATCAAATGTTTGATCTTCTCCTTGTTTTTTGAAGCTACCTCCACATGCCACTGGCATCTGTGAGTCTGCAGACTAGCTGGGAGCTTTGCTAGCATGTTGGTGTTGCCCCGGATGACCCTCAGGACATTGCCGCATAGGTTAACACTAGGAATATCCTCATAATCCCACTCAAAAGGAAGCGAATGGTCTGAGTAATAGTCACACTCTCTCATTTTCAGCTGATCCAATTCCAAGATGTCTTTTGCTTCCTGGAGTAGTGCCGACTGGTTGCTTTGGCCAAAGAGAAAGAAAATGCTGAACACAGTCTCTGTCTCCAGCTCTTGGGGCCATAGTTTCCCCACTTGAAGCTAATTTGGCTGATCAGGGCATTGGGGTCTTTGTTGCAACCCAGTAGGAACATGAAGTAACAGAGTTTGTTCTTCCTCTTTCCATTTCCTCCTCCGGATTGAGCCTCTGCTCCAACCAGAGTCTCTAAGTTATCTCCTCCTCTGTTACCCTTGGCTTGGAATCGCTTTGGGTTGAAACCTTTACAGTATTTAAATAGAGCCGTCATATGTTCAGGCACACTTGATCCGCCAGGTCCAATGTGTGTGCCATATTCCGGATCTTCAGCATTCAGGATGCAGGATGTCTTGTCTCCAATGTGCAAATTTGTGAGGAGCTGCTTAAGGGCGTATGGCACTTTCATACATGGCTCTTTGTTGAATCGCGCTAGGGCAAGTTTACATAGATCGATGGCTGCCTCGAAGATGGCACCACTGTGCTTATGCTCTGGTTTGATGTCCTTTGGCTTGGGGGTCACATTGGGGTCACTGCCTTTGCAGTAACCGGAGTTTTGATGTTAGGCTTGAGTACTGGCTTTACTTTGGTTCCAGAAGCATCTCTTTTGTTAGTTGTTTTGCTTTTGGCAGCCGTTGATTTAGTAGTACCTCTTGTAGAGCTTCTTCCTGGTGCATCCGCCTTTTGGACTGCTGGGCAGGGGGTGACAAGCGAGTCAAGAATGGCACTCTTGCTCTTGAGCTTCTTCTTCACAGGCGAAATGCTTGGCGACTTATCCATCATTTCTACCTCAGGCACTTCCATCTCAGTCGCCTTCTCTCCATCATCGATCTTCTCTTCCTCATCTAGTTCCTTAGCCGTAGAGGGGTTGTTGATCTCGTTAATCAAGATGTTGATCCCATCCTCATCAATGGACGTTCACTTCCTCCTCCATCTCCACTTCCTCCTCATCTGCTACTTCCTCCTTCGACTCCTCCACAGCTACCTCATCCAGAAATTCCTCTCCCCTTGGAAGTCCCACCCGTTGTTGTCCTTGATCGTATAAGCGTAGGAATTGCTGTCGGCTTGATTGGATGCCTTGCTCGCTTTGACTGTAGACTTGCCTGGTTTTAGGATGGCAAGCCTGGTGGTTTCTTTGCTTTGCTCAGCCCTCCTAGCGGCGAGGCGGGTCTTATGGTCAGAGGTGGTGCTGGCGTTGGATTGCTTGGTCATGGTGACGTAGTTGAAAGTAGATGTAATGATGAACAAAGACTGCCTCCTTGGATTGTGGCAGGGTGAATCGTTGTTGGATGCAGACTTGTTTGTTTTGGCTTTTTCATTGCGTTTGATGTTCATGTCCATAGGTGATATCATTTGCATTTTCCTTTGATGTAACATGGTGATATTTGGCGCACTACCCAATGAAGAGATGGCGGGCGAACGGAGCACATACTTGGTGCTAACAATGCCATACATCATCTTGACAGGTAGATATGGTCGCATCCATTTTTGGGATACTTTTGACTGTGTGGGAATAATCTCGTGTCGTTTCCCTTGCTTTGTGGCTGCCACCAGCGGTCACTACACTGTACCATGCTGAAATGTCTCCGTCAGCAGAGCAGCCGGCGCAGCCGCCGATGCTCCTCGCCCCAATATGCATTAGGATGATATGCATAAGTATGCAAAATTTTACAGCTGTCCGTGGCGTCTCCATTGTGGCCATAGGAGGGGTGACATCTTTTTGACCATGACATTGGTACCCAAGTACTGTATGGGACATTTTTGGCGGTTGGTCAGTCAACTTTCTCTCTAACTTGCTCTAGTTGTGACCAAATTTACAGTACCTGTATACCCTGGGAAGTCAGTTTGGCGGCTGGTCAGGGTACCGAGGTATTGTACTGTTGCTTGTATAGATGCCTGTAGACAGAATTATGTTTGGGGATTCATTAGATATAGAGCTAAGCATGTTTGATGACATAAATTTGGACAGTTAGTTACATAAATTTTCATCACATTTCTACAAGGTCATTACCAACTCGGATAATAGCATCAAAAGGCACACTCCTGAATACATGCTGTGGTGCCCATTCACCTTCTATCTCCAACTTAACCTCTTGATACACTGCTCCACTCCTCTTTACTAACCTTGCCAACACCCTCCCCTTTGGCATTGTGAAAGCCTTATCATTCACCCATGGGAACTCAGATTGGATTGATACAAACCACTTGTTATAATACTTTGTAAAAAAAGCAAGAGCCCTATACTCCAACACCTGTTCCTGCCCACCCTTCCTAACATGTAGCTCAATGATACTATCACGACGCAAACACAGTTGATTGGGCTGTTGTTCATTGGTCTTGGAATTGTAGTCTCCTGAAGTCTTTGTTGTAAACCAGCGTTCAGTTCTGGACTTGAACTTGTGATCCATAGTTATTGAACCCTTGTCACAACCAAGAGTTAGCATATCCACCAATTTGGCAGATTCAGATAGAACATCTTCAGGTTTGATACTATTTTGCAACAATGCCTTGAAATGTTTGAAGGCACAACTGGCATTGCGGGTGGCATCCTCTGCCTCACTGTTGATGATGGTGGTGGTGTTCGAATCACTGCCATCATCATAGCAACCAATATTAGTGTCAATGTCAGCATCTGTATCCAAGTCCTTGGCCATCTTTAGTTTGGCAATATGAACCTCAAGTTGTGATTGTGATGTGTTGAGACTATCTTGATTGAAACCCACAACAGGATCTTCATTATCACTCTCTGACTCCTGTTCTGAATCATGATCATCATTGCTGGTTGCACTGGTTGTTAGTGCTCCTCATGGGTCAGGGAGTGGCGGGCTGAAAAACTGAGAAACATGATTACTCAGATCCCTTTTATTCAAGAAAAATGACATGAGGTAAGTGAGTATTTCACAGATGAGCCAAATATGTTCATATCTTTGACAAACCCTGGTGTTTCTATGTCCACAGCAAAAAGAGACAGACCATTACCAACTTCTGAACCAAAGACTTTCAGGAAGGGTCGCATAAGATTAGTTCCAAATGTCAAGATACCTTGAAAAGCATCCCAGAGCTGATAAACAGCTGGCTTCATCAAGTCAACATCAATGGGACTGCTGGAGCTAGACCCACTTTGTATATTTTTATGAATTCTTGCAGTCCAGAGTGGTAACCCTTCATTGTGTTTGATCTGAATGCATCAAAGTGTGACTCAAACTGACATCATTTTTGATTATTACCTTCTAAACAATATGGATGAGTTGTTCTTTATTAAATTCACGAAGTGTCATATGCCATAGCTCATATGTATGTTCATAATTGTCTGATGTAAGGCACTGACCTTGGAAGACAGCCCAGCGTGGGAATGAATATAGACATGCAATTGTTTCGAGTAGCAATTTGCACTTGTTTGGCATCATTGTGCTGCATAGATGTGTTAGTGAAATAGTTATTCCCTACAACATTCAAAGCCTCAAATGATAGCAAATACTCTCACCTGTAGGGTGTGTGGAATGAAGCAAACCATAATAGTGAGCACCATTGGTACATGCAACAGTCATTTCAGTTCAAATCTCGGCCATTAACAGAATAGTTGCATAGACAAATAAAAGTCAAGGTTAAATCAAATACAGAAAGATTGCCAACATCTTCAAACCTTGAATCGAGCAACTTGTTAATTGTCAAAGGAGAACACAAATGTAATTCAACAGCATTAGCAGCCCAATCCTTGATACAGTAGAGCTCTTGTGTCACACCTGCCATCTTTAGCTGCCAAGGATCTAAGACATAGCAGCCAATGGATGATGGCAATGTTGAAGTGACCGCTTGGCCATGCACATTCTTTTTGTTGTGTTTGTTGTCAACCAATGCCAATGTGTTGCTTCTCTCACATAGGTATTCAAGGTTAACCTTCTTGTTGCTGTTAACGTCCCATGATACACCATCAGTTGATACATCAAGCAGACATGCCTTGCCATCTTGTGCTGCTGCAACTTTACAGGCATGTTGTACTAAATCAGGGTGTGAAAGAGTTCTAAGTGCAATGTGTATCATATTACTAAATAAGAATTGGAATTCACTACACACCATCACTGCAAAAAGTTCAAGCTCTTATTATAAGTTTTAGGCCTACCAATGAGTACTAGTAGTAGTGACATTCCAGGGGCAACGCACTGAAAGGTCAAAACACAGACCTTGACCCCTTCAGCCAATCTAGAATGATACCCCGCATGGTATTCCTCTAGCAGAATGGCAATCGCTTTCTGGTCAAAACCTTTAAGTGATATGTAATAATTTGGGTAAGCTCCCCCAACAAGGACACCATGGTGGTACTGACTTGCTAACACTTAACTAGCTTCGTAGCATCAATAACAAGTGTGAATGCTATTCTTATACTGTGTGAGGCACAAACGGGAAAATGAGAACATTCAAAATGTGAACAAAAAATCACTGTACATGGCATCACTCTTTAACTCACAGAGGATCACCTAAGTTAGATCTTATGACATCAAACTGCTTCAACACAATTCCAATTACATCATCAGTTGAGTAAACTATGAATGAGGCGGGGCATTTCTTGGTTTGAATTCTTTGTAAGTGACGGATTGATATAGATTTTCCAAGATTAGCAGAGACAAACTCAACTACTTGCTTTCCAGTACCATCAAGGTCTAAGAAGAAGTTTGTGACAGCAGTCCCATATATAGGATGGTTATGACCACTCAGTTTCAAGATATAGACTTGCATGAGACCAACAAGAAGGGTATCATGGACTGTTCTATTTGCCCTGTATGTTCTTACAATGTTCTTGATAAAATTTTCACCACCAGGCAAAAAGTTTTCAGCATTAACTAATCCCTTGATAGCTCATTTACAACATGTTTTTCACAGTCTTAAAGAAAGCAGTGGATCATAGACAGTTTGACTTGAGGTCAATGCCTGCATCAGACAGCCACTTATTATCAGTAAAACTGAACCGTTCTGGTTGATCTAAATCAAGTTCAGAAACTTCACTACTGCCAAGAATGGTAACAATGCTGTTGAAAGCTTGATCACCATCAAAGATGTTCTGCTTCAGTGACTTTGCGTTTTGACCACTCATCTGGATATAAAAAGTCAAGTGTTGGATTCAAACACTACAAAATAAATATATACATTTGAAGACTTACATAGNCAGCAAAATCAGAATGAGGAATAGAAATGTAAACTCACTCTACTTTGTCACTGTCGACAATCATATTAGTAATAGCAGCAGGAATTTCATCACTTTGGTTTAGAAATAAGAATGAACTCATCAGTACTTAGGAAAATAAAAAATTAAGTTATGCAGGTGCAAACTCACTTGATTTTGCTTTCGCTATTGGCGACCTGGTTGGCAGTGGCCTGTTTCTTCGTAGAATTTTTGGTATATGATTTGTCATTCTTTCTTTTTTGTTCCTGAGCCTTGGCCTTTGGATTGGCCTTGACTTTCTCTTGAGAAGAGCTATGATCACTGTTATCATCTTGTCTCTTCCTCGATGGCTTTCTGGTCCTATTCCCTGTTACTACAGCACCCACCTCTGCTTCACGCTTTTCCCAGTATTCTTTGATTGATGATGACATCTGAAAAATAATAGAAACAGTAACAATCAGTGTGTGAGCAATTGCATAAAATAGTAACTATACAAAATAAGCAAGCACGGACAACATTTGGACGAATGCACAGAGTTGACAAGATAAAACAATCATTATGTGGGGCAGATGATCCCTATTGGTGATCAATGGTGGAGGTAAGAGAAAGTACACTCACTAGGTTCAATGTAGAGTTGTATCCAAAAGTGGTTTTGCTGTGGCTGCAGTGAAATCTTGTGAAATAATTTTGTTGAGGAATTGTTAAGTTGTTGATTTGTTGTAAATGTAACCTGAACAAGCGTGAGGCATTCCGGTATGAAGAGGTTGGAGGACTAGAGAGGTGCAGAGCAAAATAAAGTCATGTAGGTCGAAAGGGGAGTGAAAACAGAGGAAATCCCGTGGACGTATTGATTAAAAGGTGTGCTAATAATTATAAAAATACATGTAGTCGACCATAGGTTGATCGTCAACATCTGATCTCTCTCTTGTATCACATAATAAAACACATAGTTCATCATCGGTTGAGCTTGCTTGATCGTTGACGCTTAATGAAAAAAACACGTAGTCCATCATCGGTCGAGCTCTGTTGACGCTTAGCAGGCTCTCGCAGGCTCTCGCGCTGTAGAAACGGGGATAAAATTTTGTCCCTGTAGAAATGGGGATAAAATTTTTGAAATAAAATTTGAGATGGAAAGTGACGTGGGAAATTAGTACAAATAGTGCCCCGCCAAAATATTCACATCTGTTTGACCAAAGTTTGGGTACCCAAGTACTCAACGGAAGAATGGGTGGCGGGCAAAATTTTCGGTCCCGGTACTCGGCTACTTTGAACACATAGATTGGCGGGCCAATCAGGTACCTGGGTCTTAGTTAGTGAATTTTGGTAGGACGTCACCCTTCCTTTCCTGACCCTAGCATTGAAATGGCAAATGTGGATGAGGAAAAAGACGATGAAGGTGACACTGAAGTTCATGGCAAAGCCACAGATTAATCATTACAAAATTGTCAATGTCATTGTTACATCGGATATGAGCCTTTCGTAACAAAGTTGAGGAAAGGGGGACGAAAAGAGAAAACTTAGTGTTCAATAGTCCAAATTTTGGCTCAAAATTTTAAGTTGAACTTTTTCAAAATAATTCTACTGTGTTTGAACAAGAAGTCTTACATGTTGAAAAATGCTGAAATTCAATTTTTCTTAACTTTTTTAGAAATTTATGATGTATTCCCAGAGGAGTCAGAAAGAATAGCTAGGGTATGTGGTATGAATATTTGTATTCCTCAGTAAATATCATTTTTGTCACTCACTGACATTTATCTTGCTGCAGTGCCCAATTTTAAGGTTAGAGGCTTTGTGTACACTATCTTAGTAACTTTTCAGCCTATTCAGTGAAATAAGTTGGCTTATTTGTGAGAAATTTAATTTTTGAATATTTCAGCCATTTTGGAAGGAAATGACTGAAATATCTAAAAAAGATGATGTTCATGCATCACGGCATTTGTGAAACTGTAAGACTTGTCAAATAGAAACCAGTGCATAATTCACATGTTATCAAGAATTTCAGCTTATTTGAAAATCTCAGCAGTTTGGCTGAAATGTCTAGAACAGCTGAAATAATAATTTCAGCTTATTCAGAAATTTAAGCCATTTCATTCACATCTCAGCAACAAAATTGTGACCAACTTACATAATATATTGTACTCATGATACCCAGCTCCCTAGCACAAATGAAGGTGAGTCACATGTCAAAATCAGACTGCATGATGTGTTGTGCATGATAGCCCATTAATTTGACTCATTGGTATTTTGTATTGTACAATTACACAGATCATGCAATGCAGTCTATGCTTTGTGTAATTGGCAGGTATGAACATCATACAAAAATTTAGTTAGGGTGAAACTAACAAAAAAAAATCAAAAAAATTTGTGTTTTCTCCATCTTCCAAATGGATGAGAAATCCAATTTCTTTGTCAAGAGTCTAAAAGGCTTAAATTGTTGCTTTTGTTCTATGTCCCTCACCTTCAATGATGACTGCCTTTTGTGATGAACAGCATTTTAAGTCTTAGTTTATCCAGTTACCTTGAATACCATACCATTCTATATCAACTTTAAACAAGAGATGGAATTTCAGAACTCTTGGCCAACTTTGCACAATATGGATGTTCTCTGCTAGTTGTGTCCTGTGTCTTACCCACAATACAGATAAGACTCTGCTATCTTTTACATGAAACATGTCATTGCCATGCAACCAAAGGCCATCTCCTTTGAGTGGTGCTCCCCTTTGAACCCTAACATCTGACTTAGTAGACTCCATTTTTGCCAGCATTTTGTTGTGTATAATAAATCAAACAACAAAATTTGCTCTACTACCCTGATGTCACAAAATGAATTCTATAATCCAGAATTATCCACCTCTTCTTGAGTATTCCAAAATCACACTTCACATCTTTACAAACACTTTCTATCTGAGACAAAAAGTACCTTTTTGCAAAGTCACTAGTTCATGTTTATAAGGACATGCAAGCTGAGGCCAGGCAAGTAATCACCATCACAAATTGAATAAATACCTTAATCTTCTTTTTCATTCCTCAACTCATCAAAATGATACAATCTCATATTTCTGTAACATCTCGTGTGGATAAGATTGACAGTTTGTCTGTTCTCACAATCTGTTGATCATTGCAAGTGCCAAAATGTACCAATGAAACACCAAGCACTTGTCTATTGTAACCAGTGATGTCTTCAAAACATTCTGAAGGATAGCCTTCCTTCCCCTTGCATCAATTATAGTTTGTGACAGGACAATTGCTCCACTTCACATGAACAACATCGATGAACCCACCACATCAGGGCAAGAAGTTTGATTTGAACTGCCTTGTGGCATCTTGTAACTCTTTGTGAGTTGAAGGATAAGAAATAAGTCTATCCTTGATACTGCTCATTTTGGTGATAAATGACTGGAAAAGGAACGATGATTGGATGCACAAGTATTAGTGTCAAAACTCAAGGTTTGAAATGGGGAAAGATGACCAAAAACTTTCACGGCACCCACAATATGCAGTTCTGTTTTAATGAACAGTTTGTCTTCCAAGCGGTAATGTTTTGTTTGATAATCCAGTTCTCATTCATGAAATGTGACACAAGATCATCAATTTTCTCTAACAATAATTGAAACATAGATCTGAGGTCTCCAAAGGGATCCCTTGAAGATAGATGGTATGTTTGCTCTCTCATCTTGGGGTCAAGAAATTTCTTGTACCATTTTGATTTGTAAACATTGCCAAATTCAAATTGTATGCCTTCTTGGAATGGCAATAACTGTCCTTGTTTGGATTGCGATGGGTTTCTTGCACATTTCCGCCTCTGATGAAGTTGAATTCATCATTGTTGTTGACAAGGTTGAATTCAATACAAAAAGAATGAAAACCAAACAACTGAAAACACTAATTTTCAAATGCCTTCAGAGGATTAGATGAGTGTTGACTGAAAGAGAAGCCAGCTTCTATCTCTGAGATGTATTCTTCAACAGATGATGGGAAATGGGGGGATGACAGCATGAGGTTTCCACAAAAACTATGTCAAAAAGAGGGATGGAAGGGTGGCTGAAATGCTATTGCACTATTTTGGTAGATCTAAAATTGTGGTGTGAAGAGTATTTGCTATTGGGCTATTGGGCCTTGCTAAACTGCAATAGTCAATAGCAAATTGAATTTTTTCTATCTATTGCCGTATTGGGATGTACTAAATCATTAAAAAGACCCACAACTACTGAATAGCACCTTTTAGCGAAAACACTGCTTTTCATTATTTACTTTTGGACAAAATAAATCACAGCCTGAGTAAAATGAAAGGGATCAGCAATTTGGAGCACATTTGAGACTGTTTATCATAAGGTGGTTCATACTGACTCGTATAAACAAAAATTTCAAAAATACTTTATATATATAAAAAGTTCTTCAGATGAGATAGGCGGTTCACATCTCAGTGGTATCAAGGCAAGGGTTAGAGTCTTGGGGTCCAACAGGTAGCAAGTTAGAGAAACCATGCAGTTGGGCATTAGGGCATACTCATGGTTTGATTTTTTAGGGCATACTGGACTGTCAGACGTTACAAGTGTCTGGGGCTAAAAGGGTGTAATTGAAAGACAGAGTAAAACACAAAAAAGCAAAGGGAAAAATGTATGGTTCTCAAGTGACATTTAGTCGGGAAGTTGTGTCATCTGTACATGGTACGTGGGCAGTGTAAATCGAAAAGATACCCCTATCATCGAAAACAGATTGGGTGAGCCAAGGATGGAAGGGAACAAAACATGCTCACTTTCCTTCCTTTTAGCTCAGCCATAAACATGGGATTGATCATTGGGTCCTGATCCTCCAAGATTTTGTGAAAGCAGTAGTTGTCTTCATTCCCACATGCTTCAATCTTGACTCCAATGTGCCCTGATGTCAGATGATTACCCGCAGTATTTTCCAGTTGCTTTTGTCCTATTGGCCACCTCCTGTTCCTATGCCAGGCTCCCTGCTCCTTCTGATCTCTCTCCATCAACATCATTCCATTGATTTGATCAGAATGGCTAATTTTCTGATGTGCTGTTGCTCCAGGAGGATATATCTTTGTCTATCAAGGGAGGGGGTGCAGTCATGGACTTCAATTCATTCTAAGCAGACAGGTGATGTCTCTGATAGGCTCTCTGGCTTTGCCCAGACTCTCGCCATCAATGATGCCTATGATCTTGAATCCAGTTATGGGGATTTAGGGACCTACACTTGACTTTTCACCAGTTTGGTTGCTTCTCTGATAAGTGCAACATCCCGTTGATTGGTCCCACCTACTGAAGCTGTCTACACTCCTCAGATGAACAATCATAGGACTGGAATGCATATATTTCATACATTTTGACCTATCATCCATCAGTTCTAGACTTGATGACCACCATAGCACTGAGTGCTGATTCTGTTGGAATGTTCTATTTCCAGGAGATCTCTCAAGTGTCTGTGGTGGTCAAGTAGACCATGATGAGTCTGGTTTCTGCATCAAGGTTCCAAACCTTTGCACATCTCAAGGCCAACAAGGCAAAAAGACTTGAGCCATCCTTGACACTGCACAGTCCACAAGTGGTGTGTACTATATTTGTTGCACCCGTAGCAAAGCTGGGCATATCAAGCCCACCCTTCCAGCCTTGATAGAGATTCATGCTCCATCATTCAAATTACAAGTATCAAAAGGCCTCAACCAACACTTAGATTGTGATTTTCAAAATGAGTTTGGAAGACAATGCTGTTGAGGACTCCTCTAAAAAAGGGGTAATCAACATGCCGATGCCTTCATCATCACGGCAGAAAACTGGAGACCATTGACAACACTTCAGCCTCAAAGACGGAATGAATTGCCTTGCAGGAGGTTGTTTACTGAGGCTGGCACTATCTGATATACTTTACTCAGTAGAAAATATAGGCTGACAATATCTGACATACTTGACTCCGTAGAAAACATACCGATTTCCACGTGGTCGACTTTAAACCAAAATGTCACATTTTACCAAAAACTGCAGTGCAATTGCAGCTGTCTTCCCTGGCTGTCAAGCTGGACTTAAGCCCTTGAGATAGTCCCAAAGGGTTGTGCAATTTTGGTCGAGTCTTGGGGGAGGGATATTGAGGCCAAACCAGTGGCCAAAGATATCTGACATTCAATGGTTCAAAGTGAATTCAGACTCATAAGGAACTACTGGTTGATGACTCAATTAGTTGTATGATGCAGACAGGGTGGCAACCAAGTTGCGGTCAGTTAAAGAATATTCGGGTGACAACATGTCATTTCCTGACTACTTTGGTCACAATTGAAGTGACAACTCTGGCTGAAATCGATTGTCAAGAACTGGATATTTTTTGGCAATTTGCCTGTCTTGCTGAGATTCTCGCATGACAAGTCCTCGCCAACTTTTATCATAGCCTTCATCAAATATGAATTGGAGTCATAAGAAAAAGATTTCTTTTTCTTGTGCTGTTTTATTTGGAATGCAAAAGATTTTAAGAGATCAATATACTACACAATACACGCTATTAGATGTTATAAAATAAAACCATCCTTGTGCAGCAGCAAAAAGACGCAAGTGCAAGTGTCATTACCTCAAAGTGTTAGACATTATTTTGGGGATTGGTTTTCTTTTAGATAATTAGTTTTCTTTTGCCTTTTTCATTTTTTAACTATCAAAGGTAAAGCGATTGAAATCAGTCCCGCCTGGCCAATCACATATAATAATAAACATTCATACATGGTTATGATCTTGACATGTCACTCGTCGAGCCCTACAAATGTTGTCTCTCTTCCCTCCTGTCTTGCCCATCTCAATTGCCATCAGCCACCCTGATCACCTCCATTGACAATGGGTCCAAGGATGTGAACCGTCTCTTAGAAGTGGCATCAACGTGATGGCATCCAATAGTCAACATGGTGAGAACAAGTCAACGAGTGGGAGAGTGGTGATAAGTGTGCACATCACTAACAGGAGAGCCTATAAGAGCAATGATGACAGTGAACATGTGAACAACAACTTTAATCGTGCATTCTTGAAGAGTACAGGCAATAATATTAATATTTTTATTATTATATTTTGTTTAGTAAGGTACATTATTACATACCAAAACAAAATTAGAAAAATATTACCGCAGCTAAGTAAAAATATTTTTCTAATGAACCTTTAAAAATTATCAGGTAAAAAATAACCGTAGTTCCCTGACCTCCTACCGATCGCTGACGCCAAGTCTGTTTTTGAATTGCCACAAGACATGGATTGGATGTCTCTCAAAAAATTGGGGAGATAGGCCTAAACCAGGCGAGTGACAGGGGTATGAATTCATGTTTTGCCCTGAAACGGGACGAGATGGGCGGAAACCGGGCGAGATACGGGGGTATTTATGGTATGAACAACTAATTCGTGCTGCCACGATATACTCCGACCTGGTATGAAGTTGCGACGGACAGAATAAATCGTTACACTGCAAAAGCGCAAATTGTGAAAAAGTTTGGTACAAGATAGAATTCACTTTGACGCATTGACTGGACTTTGAAGCATTATGGA
>JALLPD010000177.1:1302-19633 GCA_036940065.1 Cyclotella cf. meneghiniana
AAAAAAAAAAAAAAAAAAATGCAAGTGGAAGGCATTACAACGAGAAGAGACGAAAAAGAAAATAGGAAAGCCCGCTTATCGTGGTAACTATTGTATATTCAAAAGAGTCAAACCCCCGCAGAATCGATACCAGAGTATGCCAATACGATAAGAAAATTTTGGCGATCGCCACTTAGTAGTATACATGATTTTGTGTTTTGAATTGGCCGGAATGTACCATTCCCAATTTACGTTGAATTCAAAATTTGGAGGGCGTCATGATTTGTAATCCCGTTCATAAGAATTTCATTCTTCTCTGATGCAATAAGGCCTTATTAAAGCTAGACTACCACCTTGACTATTGTACCAATCTACCTATGTAGGTAGTTACCATGTACATAGATGTAACCAGAACGGAAATCCTCACAACAATAGGAATCAGTAAATACAAATTTTATGTTCCATATATCGGATACTCATCGGATGTCACATGTCGAGCCACATCGTATGTCACATGTCGAGCACATGCAAATAGTAGAGAGTATGCTACATAGGAACAAAAGCATAACCACCGAAAGGCCCAAGGTCCGCGTCCAATCTGATTTCCCGCCAGATTTTCTGTACCCCCAGTACTCACACTGATACTATCGTACTTCTTTGCTGTAATGCAACACCGAGGACATCATTATGTATGGTACATAAACGACGCTGACGATTTTATGTAAGCCTCAGGGAGAGGCATGGTACGATACCGTATTGTACAATACTACATACAGGAGAGGCTGGTATGGCTATGGTACTATACGATACCATTCACCATTAACAATATACCATCACTGTAAGAAGTCACGCGCAGAGGCCACTCTATTAAATATAGGTAATAGGT
Source organism: Cyclotella cf. meneghiniana (assembly GCA_036940065.1). Classification (NCBI taxonomy): domain Eukaryota; phylum Bacillariophyta; class Thalassiosirophyceae; order Thalassiosirales; family Thalassiosiraceae; genus Cyclotella; species Cyclotella cf. meneghiniana. The sequence continues at coordinate 2,168 of JALLPD010000177.1, forward strand.
AACACGCAAACAACTACTTTCATGCATTCATGTGAGAGTCTGAAGTTGGTCACCACATTGTAACGCCCGAACCCCCCAACCAAATTGCTGTTGACATTTGGGATTAAATGTTAACAAGATTTTTATGGGATCTTGCTTTTGTCTAGCATGCCGAAGAAGCATATGCGATAGCGTGTCGGTCAACTTGCCGTCCTCTTAGTTGTACCGTATTGATTGTCCGGTTGCAGGTGTGTACCTCCAGGAAACATCGTCGAATCAAAAACATGTTACACATTGCAGATATTGGCATGACTCGAAGCTGGTTCAGGCAGAGGCAGAGAATCCGCTTCAACAATTTTCCTGATGAAGAATCGTCAGGGTATCTGTTGACATCATCAACAACAAAATTAGTGCCAAGCGCAAACCCAAAAAGGTTTAGACGACGACGGGACGACCGAATGTTCATTCTGAGAATATCAGCAGCTCTGATTATGTTTGTTACTTGTAAAAATGATAGACATATCACCCCCGTCGAGTCAGCATCAGCTCTGAGTGTGATTTCTGAAGACAGAAGAGCGAATGTCCCGCGGAAACTGGGGAGGGCTGTACCTGCACGCGAAAGAGGCTTTGCTCGAACATCACGTACGGTGAATAACTACTGGTGGGGATCTAGCACTGAACCAATTGTCGACGACGACGACGACGGGTGGGCCAGCGGCTTCCCGAATTACTCTAAGGCTTCCAAATCGTCAAGCAAGGCCGGCAAAAGTGGCAAGGCAAAGCAGATAATACCCATGCCACCGCAACCAATGCAACAAATCATTATTTTCATACCGTCACCAACCAAGAAGCCTATTACCGAGAGGCCTACAATTTCACTCAAACCAACTGCCCTCCCAACTGCACCGCCAACTGCCCTTCCAACTGCACCGCCAACTGCCCTTCCAACTGCACCGCCAACTGCCCCACCAACTTCACCGCCAACCTCAAGCCCAACAAGGCATCCAACGATGTATCCAACAGGTTCACCTTTGTTTGTTTCAAGTACATCCCCGTCGCAGTTTCCAACTTATTTTCCAAGTGGTCGTCCGACTTATCAGTCAAGTGAGCATCCGAGCGGTCACCCCAGTGGGAAACCTAGTTATATTCCTTCGATCCAGCAATCTGAGATGCCGTCTGCGTCCTCAAGTGGTGAGCCTTCGCTAATACCATTTAGCGGGCTCACAAGCAGCCCAACGTCAACAACAGTTTCATTTCCTCCTTCGACCATCGCGCCAAGCACTGTCGGAGTTAAGTCTTTCGTCCCAACTTTTGTAGATACGTCGAAGCCGGCATCTTCAAAAACGAACAAGCCTGTCGACACAGCGAAGCCAACAAAGGAGGCGAAGACAAGCAAACCCAGCCCTCTAGATTCGTTACTTCCAACACCAACTGATGGGGTCAATACAACAAGTCCTATTGCATCGAAGTAAGTAATTAGTTTGTTACCAACAGATGCTTCTTGATTCTCTTGGCTCATCATCTTGATTTAAGCTCCTCAAACAGTCCAACATTAAGATCTCGAGCACCAACCTCTGGCGCAACACCAGCTGTTACCATTTCTACCCAAATGCCAACTATTCTGCCTACTGTGGCAATTACCACTGACTCTCCAGTCAATGCGAGCATACCTCCCACAGTGACTGCATCGTATATCCCATCAATATCCTTACCTTCTGTGAGTTATATTCCCACCATCGAAGCAGAGGCACCGGCATCAGATGTCATCATCGACGAGAGACAAGACCTTCAAATGTATCTGTACGGAATCGATACGCTCACCCCAACCCGAAAAACGTCTTACGAAGAGGAAACAAAGAAATACATTGAAGATTTCTACAATATTGACAACGATCCAGGTAGCCTTCTTAGCACACTCAAGGACAATGTCTATGACGTAAGTGCAGCAGTTAAAGTTACTAACTGGACTCAGCCTGTTAATCCGACTGTCACTGCGAGCCGAAGAAAACTGATCAACGAAACCGCCGAAGATAAAGCCAAAGTGATCGTTCTGGATGTCACCGAGCCTTGTACTGGAGAATCTCCACTGACGGTGACATTCTCGCTGAAGTTGCATTATCTTGTAGATGATCCAAAGTTGAGCCAATCAGATTTAATTATCGCCTTTCCCTTTCGAACTGTCGATTTCCGAATCACATACATAGAGGATTACTTGCGATCCGGAGGAGAATTTAACGGGTTGTATTGTACAAGTCGCATAGTATTTCCTGGTGGCAAAACGCCTATTCCATCAAGCTGGTTTACACCAGCTCCCAGTAGTCGTGATCCAACTTTATCCCCAACTCTCGCTGTTACGACATACGTTCCGACTATTGGCTCATCGGAAGTCCCTTCTGGTTCTTCAGAAAAACCGACAACAGATACTATCGTTGATGAGAGAAAAGGTCTTCGGATGTTTCTCTATGGAATTGATTTCCTCACACCGTCTCGTATGAAATCCTACGAAGTAGAAACCAAGAATTATATTGAGGATTTCTACAATGCCGACAATGAGTCAGGTAGCCCTGACAGCACGCTGAGGGGGAGTGTGTATGGCGTCAATGCAGCAGTAAAAGTTACCAACTGGACTCAGCCTGTCAGTCCTACGCTCCCTAGGAAGAGAAGAATATTTTCAACACGAAAGATCCAACAGCCTAACGTCACTGCCGAAGGAAAGGCAAAAGTAATTATTCTTGATGTCACTGAGCCATGCACTGGAGAATCTCCGCTTATCGTTACATTTTCACTCAAACTACAATATCGTATAGATGAGCCAAAGCTGATGCAATCAGATCTGGTCATCTCATTTCCTTTTGGAACTGTCGATTTCCGAAGTACTTATATAGAGGATTACCTTCGTCCTGGCGGAGAGTTCAACGGGTTGTATTGTACAAGTCGAATCGTATTTCCGGGTGGGAAGACTCCTGCTCCGTCAAGCGTTTCTACAGCAGCTCCCAATAGTATTGGTCTATCGGACGCTCCAACATTTTCAATGTCATATCGTCCAACAGCTGAAGGTACAGCTGTCCCAACTGCTGCTGCTTCAGACACGCCTACTCTAGCGCCGTCTAAAGTTAACGCCACAATCGTCCCAACATTTGACGGTAATGTCTCGATGATTCCGACCCCAACTGGATCTTTGACTCCGTCATCAATTAGTTCATCATTAACTCCATCCACAGTAAATGGAACTGCAACCCCGACTCTTCTTCCCTCGGTCGTCAACGCTAGTGGTGCTCCTTCAGTAGTGAATGCAAGTGGTGCTCCTTCAGTAGTGAATGCGAGTGGTGCTCCTTCGGTAGTGAATGCGAGTGGTGCTCCTTCGGTAGTGAATGCGAGTGATGCTCCTTCGGTAGTGAATGCGAGTGATGCTCCTTCCGTAACGAATGCAAGTACTGTTCCTTCCGTAACGAATGCAAGTACTGCTCCTTCGATAACGACAGGGAATGCCACTTTTATTCCGACACCTTCTCCCTCAGTGATTAACGGAAGCACTGCTCCTTCGATAATTAATGCAAGCTTAGTCCCCACAAGTAAATTCACTGGCAATGAAACTTCGCTTGTTCCCACAATCTCGCGCAATGTAACAGCTTCGCCATCGGCAAGATCGTTTGTACCTACTTTGTCAAACGTCACTGAGTCATTGGCGCCTACTGCAAAACTTCCCCCGTGGGAAATGAGAATGTATGGAATGACAGATTTGCCAGAACAAGGGCAAGCCGTCTATAACGAAAGGACAGCCCTATACATTGAGTCCTTTTACGACGGATCCTCGTCGGAAGGAATTCGTGGAGAAGTTTCCGGTATGACTGCCACGGTTCAGGTTGTAGGCCAAATTCCACCTTCTCCTATCCGAGCATCACTCAATACGAGAACATCTGGCTTTGTTTTTCATCACGGGAAGAGGCAACACGCGGTAAAGCAGTCTTCGACTCAAGGATCACTCGTTCAAAATGAAGACAGTCATAGGTTTGGTAGTAATAGAAGATTTCTCCAAGATCCCTGCTCTGGCTCCTTCTTGACGTTGAGGTTGAGTATTGATATCAAGTACACAACACTGAACGATGCGTTGACCCCCGATGAGGTTCTGAAAGAGCCCTTTAGTACCGCTGAATACAGAGATGATTATCTGAATAACTACCTTGATGACGGATCCGCCGGAGGAGAATTCTTTCGAGACCTGACGTGTACCAGTGAGATCATTGAAACGACTCCACAAGCGAACGTCCCAACGCCTGTCCCAGTTGTACTATCAGCTACGCCATCAATTTTATCTGGGGGGAATGAAAGCTTATCTCCAACTATTGCTGTGCTTAATGGAACTGCAAGTAATGCTCCCTCACTATTGAACGCAAGCTTCGCACCTTCAGCTTTGAACGCAAGTGCTGGCTCCACAAGTAACTCCACGAACAATCAAACCTCCCTAGTTCCAACCCTGTCGCCCAATGTAACAGCATCTCCGTCTGTAGGGAATATAACTGATTTTCCTTCTACTACTTCATCGAACATTACTGAATCGATAGCCCCAACTATTGCGAATGCTGGCAACATAACGAACCCTTCACCTTCCATAAGCTTGACACCAACATTGATTAGCAATATTACCACTCCCCCACCTGCAAACAAAGATGTCGATGATATATTTAATGATGCATTAAAGTTTACAAGGTCTGGTCCTTCGCATGATAGGAAATGTAGCGATGTAAACCACGACACACGTACATACGCAGAAGAAATAGCGATCAAGTTTTTGTATGGAGTCGAAACCAAGTCGCACAAGCAATATTTCATCGTGGACATGGAGGATTTAATCCTGGATTTCGTAACCACGTCTGTTCTACGATGTGCCGAAGGTGACCTCCAGCCGTCTGTTCGACCCCGAATGACGAACAACGCGTTGGATTTTGGTGTGCTTAGGATACGTTACACTGAGAACGGAGACATTACATCAGTTAGTAAGTGTGGATGCGGCTGTTTATTGCGTCGCGGTTCATTGTTTTCCCATATCTGACCAATTGGCATTATTCCTGCGCCAATCAACAGCAAAAAAATGCATCGCAACATCATCGGCAGCCAAAGGCTGTTTGGTATTAAGTAGTAAACTGTTGGTCACAACAACACATTCATCCGTGTCTGAGGTCCGCGTTGGTATACTCAACGTGCTCAAAGATGCCTTTACCAAAGGTATCTTCGCCGAGTCTGTATCGGAAGTGGTCCTTGCGACCTATCTCGGGCCGGATGCTACTGCTTCATCTTCGTCTATATTGGCATCTGATGCACTTGCCGACGATTCCTTGGAAGGAAGCATTGTCATTGCTATAATGTTCAGCATTGCCATCGTAGTTGCCGCTGCAATATGGGTGTGCATTTCCTCGCCGTTAACACGGAGAGAACTGCTTGACAAAGTCCGCTCGGCGACAAAAATTCGGAAACGCTACAACTCGCTTTCTGTGAGCAATAATTCGGAAGTAGAGGCAGAAGTCAGATCGGGCGATCTCGCAGTTTACAGAGATTCCGACCGAGACGACGACTCGCAGCATTCGCAGCATACTCAAAACTTGCTTCGCTAAAGCCATTTGTCGATGCTTGGATGAGAGGGCAACATTTCATTCCTGTTTATTATATTACGGTATCATCATTCATCAAGCTATTTGTAGTAATTTCAATGTCATCGGTGTTTGAATTAGGTTAAGGATATTATTAATTTCATCATGAATTCCAATTGAAAGTAGGATTTTTGTCGTAATCATACTACTGACTAGTAATTTTTGGAGATGATACGATTCTCCCTCAATACTCAGCATGCACCGATCTTGCTTTGAACGTATGTCATTGATTCTCGGAAGCGAGGGCAAGAGGTCATTTCAGCCAGATAGTGTCATGGTTCTCTCACATCAATGATGTTTGAACTCGGCAGCATACCAATCGAGTTTGGGAATGTTCTCAAGCGACAATGTTGACGATAAGATGTGCCTTACGTGATGATGTTTGGGTACAAAGAAGCGATTCAGATGTGACTAATAATATGAACGTGGGACAGAAGACAATGTCGAACTTGTCTTTAAATTATAACTGTGTGTTTGGCCGATTTGAATAGTCTGCTTCGAGAGTGCATGGGATGATATAACTTTCTACCTGCAGATCCGCCATATCACTCCGCGCAAGAGTCCACACGTTGACTGCTCTCCGACGATTCACTTGTCTCTGAAAAGCGATCCCATCAACTCGTCTTCGGTACCCCCGGCGCAGTCTTCCCCTTCGCCCCACCGACCTGAAAAGGCGTCTCGGAATATCTGTTCAACCCGAAATGATACCCCCCCATCCTCTTCCTGGGCACGTTGATGGATCCATCCATCCCCCTAGGCAACTGAGCCGTATGAGGATGTTCCTCCCCTGCATATATCTTCAACCTGGGTTCCATGTAGGATCGCCGCAAATTGTTTCTGTAAAGCATCCCCAATATGGCCTTTCTCAGTATTTCTGTGGGGTTTCGTTCGAGCATTTCTCGTGCGGTGCGTTGCTTCAGTCCTCCGGGATATCCGGTGTGCCAGCGGTAGATTTTGTCGGACCATTTTTTGCCGGTGAGTTGGACCTGACGAGGGGGAGGGACGAGGAGGGATGAGTGATGCGACGAGCGATACAGCACGGCAACCATTGTGACGAGTTCGATGATCAGCATCCAGACCCACCTTGTCGGCATTCACAATAACGACGTAATCCCCGCAATCCCCGTTCGGTCGAAAGGTGGGCTTATGTTTCCCCCGTAATATCGGCGCGATGGTGGTGGCTAGACGGCCTAGGGTTTGATTGGTGGCGTCCACTAGATGCCATGTTCTTTGGAGGGCGAGGCCGGGGAAGCTCATGGTCGGGCCGAGATGGTTGAAAATCCCTAGTTCAAAATAATGGATTCCACCGTTCCACTAACGATTTCTATGAAATGTCCATAGAGAGGTATGATATTCAATACAAAATAGTTATTACCTTCCAATTGAGAGAGGGGCAAATGTGGTAATTAGAGCATACTTACGCAGGGTACCGTACCTTTCTGTCTATGATAGAGCCTACGCCCACGGCAGGACCAAGTCCATGTCGATCTGATGGGCGACGACGAGGGATGAAGGCCGCGACGACCTAAAAACCAAGCTCGCATCAAGGACGACGACCCACCATGCTACGAAGCACGCCCCTCTCGAAAATGGCATCCACCCGGTCGGGCATGCGACGCATCCTCAAAAAACGCCTCCCCGTCCCGAAATACATCGAACTCGCCGTCAAAGCGGGCACCTACAAAACGCCCTCCCTCCGTCCCAACTACCTGGGACTGCACGACACCGATTCCTCCGCCAAGATGGCCAACCATCTCACCGCTCGACAACGCGAAGAGCAACGCATCAAGTTGAGTCGAGGCATTTTGGATTATCCCGAAGAATACGAGATATTGATGCTCCATCCTCCCTTGCCCGTCATGCCGCGCACTCCCGTCAGGGTAAGGAAGAGGATCGCGGCGCAGGAGAGGCAGAGGAAGTTGGACGCCAAGAAGGACAGGATGCGGCGAGAGGCGTTGGGGATGTCGGGAGACGATGACGACCTAGACGGAGACAAGCTCAAGGAATTGCCGGGGATGGATGCACTCGTCAAGGCCTATTTGAAACGCTACGAAGAGCGAGTGGCGGGAGACGATGTCGACGGAGCGTCGACGCGAGAACAAGAGTATTATTCGCAATTGCTCCTCGGAAAAAAATCGAACTCCGCCAAGCGAGGAGGGACGTCCAATACCGCCATGGGGCGGAAATCGCTCCTCATAGAGAATGCCTATGCCTTTGCGCTTCGACAACAGCAGGTATTGTTGCAGGGAGACGTTCGAGGGATGAGAGAAAGTGCGGCCAAGGTGGAACAATTGTTGGAGATGGAGGCTCGTGACAATCGAAAAGCGGGGAACGAGATTTCACGTCAAATTCGATACTGGCGAAACGCGCAGACGGACGACGATGCAAACCGTGTTGCGAGCGACGAAAGCAAACACGATGGAGCACAGGCATCTTCCATACCATCCATTCTTCACTCCAAACCACGAGCCATTCGCGCTCTCTCCCTCTGGTCGTCGCGTCTTCGTGCCATCCCCTATCGTCAATGGACCGTCGGCGCCGCCACCGCACTCGATCATTGGATCGCACGAGAAGTATTGGGAATGGACGAGAATACATGGTCCTTGATACTGGAGGGAGGAGGGGCCGACGTCGGTAAGTTGAATATTTTGAACGGCGGAGAAAGTCGCAGGGGCTTGGTCGACAGGATGAGAGATGTGCTGGTGGCGAGGGAGGCTTTGTTCCCGGAAACTTTGGGGGGTGGCGCCGCCGCGGACGAGGATGCGAGAGAACTGGCCGGAGACTTGGAACAAGATGAAACAAATAAGAGTATAGATGAATTGTTGGCGAGTTTGGGATCCTTTGATGATTTGGATGAAGAATGGAAGTTTGATGAGCCGGAGGAGGAGGTGACGGAGAAGGAACCGATTGAAGTGATTATGGATGAGTTGCAGGTCTGGAGAGAGAGGAATCTTTCGAGTCCATATGATAAGTGGGATAGAGATAGGAAGGAAGAGTTTGATGTGAGTTTGAACTTGCGATGCGTACATATTGCTTGTGACATGTGCGCTCACCCGTTTTGATATACTCTCGTACCTTCAAGCAATGGGTTGAAAAATATGTATCCACTCTCTCCCCAGAAACTGGCAATAATGCTCAGATTGATTTGGAAGCGACTCGGGCGGCACTCCTCTCCCAACCCCCCATCGACACCGCCAAATCCAAAGATTTCTGGACCAAAATTCGAACCGAGACGGAAGCAGAAATTTTCCTCCGAGATTATCGTTTGCAGGCCGAGGAAAAATTGCAAGCTCTCACATCATCATCTGCTTCACTCACCGAGGAAGAAAAGAATCTGCAGTCTGAATTACAAATCCTTCTCTCTATACCCTTTGACCGTCAACTACACAAACTCGTAGACATGGGAACAATCCGTCCCATTCTGGACGAATACACCCAAAACTCCGACCGACAGCAATTTTTCGAGAAATACTCCTCCATCTTCCTCGAAGGCTTGGAATTAGAACACTTGGTCCCCGATCCCGATGGACCCATCCGACTCGAAGACGTTGGTCGCACCCTACGCGAGGAATTGTCTCTATCGTACTCACCCTCCGAACATGGTGCATTCGCCTCGGATCAAGAACCGCGATTCGCCATTCGAAAAATTGCCTACGGGACCGATGAGTTTGGTACGCCGCGTGCGCAGAGAGCCAGGGATTTGTACCGGTTGTGGAACGAGCATAAGGCGAATAGGGCGAAGTTTGAAGAGGCGATGTTTAAGAAGGGATTTTTAGGGTTGAAGACTTGACAGGATGGGGCAGAAGAAAAAGGAGAGGGCTGGTCATAAAAATTAACACTACTTTTTCCTTACAATACATTATATTTGAGGTGTCAGTAATAAGCAAACTGTCATAACAAACAGTCTGGTGAAGTGTAGGAAAATAGATCCATTAGTTTCGCACGGTCGCTCTAATGTCAGTAAGGAAAAATCACCTAGCGTAGTGACTTTGGGTTAACAAGGAGTTTAGCTTCGGTGGCGAGGAATAGATCAAGATAAACATGAATGTTCTTGACGTTGTATCGAGTTGAGTGGTATAAGTAATAATGTACGTCAATGTAGCCAAGCGCCTACCCACCGAATATACAAGGATAAGAAGCGACGAAGAAGATCCACATGGAGGAACAATTTGATTATGTGAATATTGTCGTCGTCGAAAGAGGTAGAGGTGACAGCTAATATACATGAGTAATCAATAGATCTCTCTCTCTCCCGCAGAACAATTATTGACAACATGCTCATACTTCAGTCAAAGTGTCCTCTTGCCGACCTTCTTGATCATTCTCGAGTCATAAACATCTCAATAACCTCGCAAGGACGACCATTCTTGATCATTCAATTCTTAATCACACCACCTCGATCCAACCTGAACCGTTTAAGGAGGCGCTCTGTTCTTCTCTCTGCTGTTCTTCTTCCCCGATGCAAACCTCAACGCCAAACTCTGCTTCTTCCAACAATCAAACCACTGAGGCGGGTCGACGCTCCTCCGACATACTCGATTCCGTATCCATTTATATCCATATGAGACACGAGAGTAAACGCCGGGAAAATCGGGAGAGGCACATCCGTATCCCCAGGAGGAGACGCCTACTTGTAGATCGGTGGCGGGATCGGATCCTTTGACTATTATTGGTCCTCCTTGGGATATATTTAAGAATGAAAGTCTTGGATTGTTTGCTATTGCATCGAACATGTCACAAAATATAAATAATAACTCACCTGAATCACCCTGGCAGCCATCCCTCCCGCTTTTACTAGCACAAAGCATGTTGTCTTTGACCAAGCCCTGATAAGTATCCTTCCCATCGCTACTCGCATCACAAACATCATTCTGTATATAATCCACATCCACTCCCATCAACTCGTTGGATAGATCATATCCCTCCTCGACAGTGGTATCCCCCCAGCCCAACGCCGTAAGAACATCCACTGTCGAGGGATTCTCCATATCGGAATTGAGTCTAACGTATTCCACATTCGCCGTGGTGGGTCTCGGTAAGAACACTATGGCGAAATCGTGCTCGTTGGTGGCGGCATCGTATTCGGGATGAACGTACACCCGTCCGGGAGGGAGTTTGTCGACCGTACCGTCGTCGCCGCTGGGAGTTTTCCCCTCTAGGTCGTGGCTGCCGATGACTATGGTGACGTCCGAAAAATCGACGACGACGCAGTGAGCGGCGGTCAGGATGACGTCGGGTGCGATAATGGTGGCGCCGCAAAAGTGTTGGGTGGATTGGAGGGAGACTGCGAAGGGGTAGCGGTCGACGGGTGTCTGTGTTTTGTTGTGATGTGTTGGGGAGAGGATCAACAGCGGGGCAGTGGTGTCATCCATTGGTGCTGTGTCATGCAATATATCCAAAAATCATGAATACAGTGTCACATTACCCACCACTTCTCCCCCGACGATTCTAGGCTGCATCGAAGCAGATTTCAAATGACTTTTTGTATGATGAATGGCCCTTTCTTCTGCTTCTCCTTTCTCGGCACCGACGACCGTGACGAGGGATGAAATAATCAGCGTCCGGATCAACATCAAAAAACAAAGATAGTGCACGATTTCACAGTGTGTAATTCGTAGTGAGTTGCCGTATTGCATGTGATTCGTTCATTTATATTTGGTTGTTTTGCAATTCGTTTGGGTGGGCCATACTCCTTGGCGGGGGCTTGGGGCACTTGGCACTTGGGTCAGCTTGTGTCAACATATATCAGTGAAAAGGGAATGACAAGTGACAACGGAATGTGGTATGGTAGGTGGTTGTATGGTAATATACCACTTGTCACCGGTATTGGAGGTAGACTCGGATTATTACCTTTATTATTCAGGATCCTAAATGAAAAAATCATTTGAAAACGTGTAACTGTTAAAGGTATTCGAGTTCTCACTCAAATTCGAACAATTCTCGAACATTCGTTTCGTGTAATTCTGGCCCACGTCGTGAAAGGGACGGAAAAATAATACTCCTGCAAAATGACCAGGTTCTCATTTACTTGATTGAAAACATCGTGAAAAATATCATGTAAAGCGGGAGTGACCTTTCATTTTCACATGTTTGCTATACTCCCACTCTCTCACCTGGGAACAAAATCACATATTGGAGCATACCCAAAACACAAAAACACACATCACATTTGTATATATGCACATTTTTTGTGAAAATTGACACAAATATGTGAAAATTGCACAAATCTGCTCCACTATGATCCCTCGCCAAGCAAATCAAAAATCACAAAACACATCATTTACACATAATCTCTATTACTCTTCTCTCTTCGCAATATCGAGAGGTCTGGGTTACACCACCCTAGAGCTAGAAGCTCTTCTAGATTTAATCACGAGGAGATGATGATTTGAATGATGGCTGGGCTATTTTGCTTCAAATTCATCATATATTTAATGTTATAAATAAGAATCTAAATGTTAAAACGACAAACTACAAAAAATATATTGGTCAATAACTTTGATTTGAACTCGTGGATGCGAGCGATGTAAAACCACCACGATCAGCAAAAATCCATCGTGATGATATCCGCAAAATCACAAAAGCAATCGCAATGCAAACTGTAACTCAAGAGTATGACTGCTTAATAATGACTTGAGAAGTCGATCGCGATGAAGAACTTGCATAAGCAATCATTGGCGAAGTGCATCGCGAGATGAAAGTGATGGAAATGTCCCAAGAAAGAAGTAAGGACACACTCTGGGCTGCCTAAGATATGCAAGATGGGAGAAAAAAAGAGGGCAATGGACAAAAGGGGAACAAATAATTCATGTTTTGTGATTATGGTTTTAGGTACAGAAATGTGCAAAGTACACAATATGTGTATTTGAGTTTTGGGTATGCTCCAATCTCCAATTGTGGAAATAATCTACAAATCCTCCAGTCATCCTCTAATTCTTGAAAAATCCTTTAATCCCATGTAAGAATTCTCAAATTTACTGAAAATCTACATGCCAATTCATGACATTATTTTTTACCAGTGCTACATTTCCTTTCCCTCAGACCTTATATCTTTGATATGACCATTGTGTGATGACCCTGATGACCTTGCAACAACCCTGGCCCCACTTGGTCATGAACTTGCGATGACCCTGATCTTGACTGGAGACTATGTATCTTGTGTTGACCCATCATGACAGTACTAATGACTTTGTGACAACACTGATGACACTCAATGACTCAGAAAAATTACTGTCATTGGCGCCTGCTTACAAAAAGTATAGAGTTATTAATTATATACAGTATACTGTTGTGTTAGCAACAGTCCTCTCTAATGGGATTCCATTGCTAGAACAACAGACTTTTCTGGCTTTCAGACACTGATTTTAGGGGTTGCACATTGCTTGTGCTGACCTCCATCCCTGGCTAAAAATAACCTGATGATGTGATTAACACATTGCAAAATCTGAAGTCATCAGGGAATTGTTTGAGCAATGAAACAATTAAGCCGGGTGCATGGGAAAGGTCACATGATGAAGAAAATGTGTGAAAAATAATGTGCATGTTGGGACTAGTGCATGTTTTGATATTGTACATAGAAAGGGTTGATTCTTGGAAGGAGAGGGCTCTGCTTTGAGTATGATGTCGTATTGCTCATGACTTGTTTGGTGAATGATTGGTGGCAAGAGTATGCGGTTGAGAGGGAAATGTCATGAGGGAGAATGAAGGGGGAGTAGGTTGTTTGAGGATGGACAGGATCGGTGCAATCGATGTTCATGAGGTGTCAATGGTTGGGGCAAATTAGGATGAGTGGAATTCTCGATGCAACAAGAGCAAATAAAGACCTACCTTGGGCCTTGTCCATTTCTAAAAAATAAAACTGACTTTTGGATTTTTTGGATGGATTTTACATTGAAGAAAAACTTTTTTTGTTATATCGCAGTCCACACTTCCCTTCAGCCTGGACTGACAGTGTAAAATAAGCCTCTTTTTGATGATGGACAGATTGTAAAATCCAGCTCTGAAAGTCAAAAAGTCAGATTTTTAGCAATAGACAGTGTCTAACAACTGTCACATAAGCAGATAAATCTTATTGATAGTGGCACCTGCTTAGAGAGCGGTGGAACTTGTGACTCATGACCATGCTTTACGCTCACTCAGTCTCTGCTTGTCTCATGATTAACAAGCTCTGCTGATGAAAAGAACAACCAAGGTGAAATCAAGGAAATAATCTTTTTGAGAGTTAGGTTCCCTTGAAAGGCCTTGCTTAGATTTAGCATGCTTTAAAATACACCATACTGGCAATGACTGGGAATTCATTTATGCTATTGTTTTAACAACAGTGAAAATTGTTAGTATGGGCAGTTAGTCTGCATCAGTTTTTTGTTCACACAATAATGGGAAGTCAGAAAAAGATTGATTCCAATATTTAAGTTTCTTTCTATATTTTAGCAAAATGGCTTATTTTCAAAAAAATTACTTATTCTTGAAAGTAAGCCATTTCTTGAAAGTAAGCCTTTTAGTCCAAAATTGTCATTGTTTAGAAAATGGCTTACTAACAAAAGCCAAAAGTCGGCCATTCTCAAGCAGTAAGCCGATATATCTATGAATCAACATAACTTCTACATGAGAATTTATAAGTGCTGATTTTGGAGAGTAGCTGTTTTGGGCCAAAATGACAGGCTCTTTGGCTAGGTTTTGAATTACGATCATTGCTGTGTAATTATTGCAGTTGCCATTGGGAATATTCTAAGTTGTTACCCCAATCATACCCCATACCCTTATTGTTATCCCAAAATACTACTGCTTTTAAGACATAATTGATTTTGATAGCATATTGATAACAAGTCATTTTCTGGGTCTGTGTAACATTCTCAGTCAGGATTATGCAATACATTTCGCTTCTCACTCACGAGCGGAGCATAATTTTGATCACTCCTAGGATGGTACTTTTCAATTGCAGGCAAAGCCCAGTGAGTCCAGGCCATTTTTTTGTGTTCTATTTTGCAATTTGTTATGTCATACGGGCTGTTAGGTGGCTTGCTCCCATCTTTATGGTGCTGATCCTTAACAGGACAAGCTACATGATGAGAGAGTCCATTCTTCCTTGAAGTTGCCTTAGAACAACCTTGAACATTGACTCCTGGGTGCATCTCTGACTGCACAAGATCAATCTGCACTCCCACCACCATCAATATGCAAATGAAAAAGAAAATGGTGGGAGAACAGAAACTTTAGAGACTAGAACTTCCAGGGGGATGACAGTCACTTTACAATCAACAGACACTTCTGGGGGGTCAAGAGTTTTACTGTTTGGCATGTGGAGGCTACAGAAAGCTTCAAAGAGTCATTTTGAGCCCAAGAAGTATTTCATTGCTGTAATTTAGCTCTCAAACCACTCCAGTCCATAAAAGAGTTATGAACTTTTCTCAGCCTGGTAGAATACTACTGGGATCTATGGGAGAAGTGTAGTCACTTGCTTGCATCATTCACTGATGTAGTCAGTGAAAATGGTCAAACCAAAGCCACAAGTAAAAACCAGACCAAAAGAGGCCCTGTTCCTGGACCAAGGAGCACCAGGAGGCTTTTGAAGGGATCAAACATGTTAATGCACAAGACGTCTTGTTAGCCTACCCTGACTACAATGATGTTTTTGAGGTTTATACAGATGCATCTAATTGACAGATGCGTGTAGTGATCACACTAAGAGGCCAACTGCTAGCCTTTTTTAGCCACAAATGAAGCATAAGACAGATCAAGTACACAGCCACTGAACTGGAACTTCTGCCTATAAAAGAATGTCTAAAAGAATTCAAAGGCATGCTATGGGGTCAAGGTATTAAAGTCTACATAGATCACAAAAATGTTGCGCAAGATGCCCTGGGACTGATCTTGGACTGAGTATATTGTTGTAGACTCATACTAGAGGAATACAACCCTGAGAAGGTCTACATTAAGGGCATAGACAATACCATAGCAGACAAAATTAGTTGCCTTGAGTATGATCCAGAAATAAATGCATGGGGATCTCACCTCAATGCTGACTGGGTTGGAAATTGTGCACTCCTCAAGTGACTTGCAGGTTATAATCCAAAGAATTGCCACCATGGGGGCGAGTCATGATTGGATGACCACAGGGACAAGAGTACCTCTCATTTTAATTAAGGAAGTGAATATGATATTAATCATATTTTTGCTTCAAACCACAGGTTGGTTTGAAATCATTGAACTTTCCAACATCAGCATTACACATGTACATAAAGGTAAAGAGATCACTGGAGTGATCATTGACAAGTCTTCGGCAAGAATTTTGCACTTGTTCAACAATTCATGGTTGAATCATTATTCTACAGCAACATATGTCCTCTATGATAATGGAAGTGAGTTCAAACTCCACCTTGAGGCCCTGTGTAATAGCTGCAGCCTATTCTGTAAACCAACCTCAATTACTAATCCATTAGCTAATGGTATCCTTGACTTAAGCAGAATCTGAGGTAAAAGTAGTTGTAGATTAAGAAGTGGAAAGTGGTTTCCTGATGATTGAAAATTAATTTTATGAGCTATTGAAATGATTAAACTGAGGACTGCAAACTGCTAGTCCTCATGTTTTTATCATGTAATTTACATAATATCTCATTTTTCTTCAGTAACTGGTTGTAGGTTTGTACCATGGTTTATCTTGGTGTTGCCAGCAGACTTGGTCTTGCTGGTGATCATGATCTTGTGAAGACCTCCTGGTCTTGCAGGATGTCTTGGTCTTGGTCCTGGAGGTACCATGAAGTTCTTGGTAAGTGGAACAATAGGTATCTAGAGAATACCTTCGATTAGTAGGGTGTTCTTGTGCCCCATTTGGGCATATTTGTGGCAAGAGTCCCTGAGAACATCCTTGGCTCATACCACTTGCCTCCACAAATGGAGCTATAAGGCATCAATGATAAAACCTCCTGAGGAAAAGGAACCTCTGGTCGAAAAAATTTTGGTGTGCATTTAACGAAGTGTAAGTCTTTCATGGAGAGAGGGGATGTGTGTAACCAACTAGTAATATTTTATTCAAAGTATGGTGTAACTCTCCTAATGTTAAATCTTTCAGATTTTGTTCCGCATTGAACCCTTTTGGCACCATTTGTATGAACTGACCTGATGGTCCAAAGATCACATTGATATTTGCTTTTAGTTTTGCGGAGGATACCATCTTTTTGCAGCAGTGTTTTATTGCCGGGTTGATAGGCCCAGTCAACACAGGCATTTTTTTCCCTTTCTGCATTTCTTTCTGTTTGTTTTTGTCTGTATTCCCCTATTTGTTTTCAGTCAGCAAGGAATAGATGATCAAACAACATGTCCCTTCCAAAGATAGCCGCTCCTGGTGAGGTTTTCAGTACTGTGTGATAGGTAGAGCAGATGGCCCATACGGCATTTTTGAGAAAGTCTGCTATGTCACTCTTGCTGACCGTGTTGGCCATATCTAATTTAGCTGTGCAGAGCATTGCCATGATTGTTTGATGCACTTGCTCAAGTATTGTGTTTGCTTGTGGGTTCCTGACACTGGTTGGCTTATGCTTTAGACCATATGAAAAACAGAGGGTCTAAAAATGAAGTTTGAACTCACTTCCGTTATCTTAGACCATGTATTGGCTATGTGGGTAACGGCTAAACCAGGTCTTGCACTTTGTTGAAGGAGGGTTGTTTTGCGTGAATATGTTTGTCTTTACCCTCTCGCTCCTTTTACACATGTGAATATCAAGCTCTTGCTACGATACCGGCAATTCAACAATTTCAAATCAACTGGTTGCTGGGTAAATCATTGTGACACACATAAAGTCAATTTGTGTCTTATCCTTACCCTTGAGGGTGTATGGTCCTATGA
>JALLPD010000178.1:0-19450 GCA_036940065.1 Cyclotella cf. meneghiniana
CTAAATGTAGCAGTTGTGACCTAGATTGTTGACTGGAAAGCAAGACGACTTCCAACATACTTCAGAGTATAAAATTGGAGAAGTCATGAATCGTGTTTGATGAGAAATTTTGTGTTGACTGAGGATCTAGGTCCGACAGCCGCATGGCAAGACTCCGTATTGGGAAATGAAGGCTGAGAGTCTTGGAGTTTGCGTCAGGAAGTACTAGGCCTATGTTGAATTCATTGATGTTGGGGCTGTATCGAATCCTGTTTTGTGATGAGTTGCTAAACTTGATCGGAGTTTGGGGACAATTGATGTCACAAAGCCTGAGGATCAGACAGTTGTTGATCTTTTATAGGCAGATGAAAAAGAGTTATGAGCTTTCATCTTTCATTGCAATGGGTCTAGGAAGAGCCATGGATGCTTCCGGAGCAAGACCAAAAGTGATGATTTCCGAATGGATTAGTGTGGGAGTTAATTAAAAAGACAAAAAGACCAAGAAGGCCAAAATTCCCTTGAAGCAAGCACCACGATCAAAATCGATGTGGAGCTTTATTGACTCCGATTGAATGGTGCAAGAGAATGTTCCAATAAGGTGGTTGGAGTGCTGTTTGAGTCATAAAGACCGACCACAAATTGTGTTGGCTATGTCGTGAAATGAGTTTTTGTAAATGCTGATTGATAAGCGAGAAGCCAAAATTGAACAGCCCTGATTTTGAAAGGCTGTAAGAATGAAGTGTTGAGGATTGTGACTCTCCCCAAGCTGGACTGAAGGTCATGGGTACTTAAAGGAAGCTGATCTCTCTTCTGAGATCGATGTGGGTAGATATTCCACGGAAAGTGCTGAAATTGCACGAATTTCTACTGGTTACGGGACGAATCAACTTCGCAAAGAATGTGACAATTGTCATTTACCCCTTGGTAGGTAAATAGGTCAAGATGTGTATGTAATACAATAAAAGGCCAAGCTTTGAGTGGGGAAGCTGTCAGATGATGAATAGCACTCAAACTAAGATCCGAGGAAGTGTTAGAATTCGAATCTTGTTTAAATCCTGCCTAGATTTTGTATGTTTTGGAGGTGCAAGCCAAGACTGTACCAAGAATGTGTTGGAATGATGCTAGATCAGTAGCTCATTAATTAACAGAGATGAAAGTTAGTTAGTCAAGTTGTACCGCAACAGCTAAATGTAGCAGTTGCGACCTCTAGATCGTCAACTGGAAAGCAAGAAGACTTCCAACAGTGTCAATAAAACCTTCATCAACAGCACCAGTGTAGAGGTCTATCGAGGAACATTGATTAAGGCCACCTAAATCTTATTCAATTTTTGGCAGCTACCAAATTATGTGTCAAAGAATCGCTCGTCATGTGGATTGGCTCTTGAGGCTTACAGCTCAAAATGAATTGAGGATGAGATTACCGTGCACTTCCCTTTGCACGTTCAGTTGATGTGCTGTTAACGTATAATACTGATCATGACAACTCTTATTTAACCTAACTCTAAAAGACTTCTGCAAAATATCGTGTGGCCAATGCTGTCAATTTTTTATCTGTTCTTGGGCATTTTCATCTACTACATTCAATACTACGTGGAAGCAAGCAAAAAACAAAAAGATGAATACGTTCACATCAACAGCTAGCTTCTTGTCTCTTTGTGATCCTGAATGTGGCATTTTTTGAGGCATAAAATGATGTATCTAATCAAGCCATTCTTCCAAAGTCTAGTGCAGATGAAGGAACGGTACAGTATGGTATTGCACGTCCAGTGATAAGAGATGACAACTCTTAAATTTACAGAATGCTATCTTCTCCCACTTGAGCAATAAATCCTCCCCACCGTGCATTCGTTTCAAGTTTCTTCATTGATATTTTGATCAAAGGTGTCATGTCATACCCGTCCGTTGCAGAGAACGAGACTGACTTTGGATCACAATTTCCTCTCAGGATGCACGACCATACAGCCATTCCAAATGCGGTAATGGTGGCAGTGTTCTTTGTGGTATCCAGAGATAATGCCGCTGGAGGCTGCCCACGAAGTCCGGGAATTGATAGAGTCACGTCCATTGTGTCTAGGCCTTCCTCCCAGATGCAACCATTATCATTTACGCCGGGAATGCGGGATGTTGATTCCCGTCCACTGCTGGTAATGGCAAACATCTCGTTTGGCAATGGGGCATTGAGATCTTCCATGGTCAGGCCAAGATCAGACACGTCTATGCTGTTGCCATTGCTTGCAGACGTTATTTTTCTGTGAGACATGAACGAGCGGACATCGACCGGAGAAAACGCCTCAAAGGTGAACGCGGCCGATGCGGTAGCAAATAGGGACGAACGCATGATGGTAATAATGATAATGTTTCAATCTTCTATCGGGAGCAAGTATTCTGAGCCAACACTACACACGTATACAAGAAGCATTTCGTTTCTCAATAAGGTTTCATGATGTTACAATACAAGATGTTACAGTCACAATATGTGTTTGATGGATGCGGTCCTGCGGGTTCGTCATTCGTCATCGTCATAAAAAATCGACATGCCTGGAACACACCCACCAACCTCTAGGTTTGTGTGTACCTTTCTTGAATCATACGGTCTTTTGTACAATCCGGTATGTACCATACTTTTAAGGTATCTTGGCGGATGGTAAAAGGTATTTCGTATCTTTTAGGTGGAGCAAATAATATAGCGTTTGGATCGGAGGAGCGGGAGGATCACCAAATTATTTGTGATGTATTAGCTACACAGAAATCTGTGAAGTCGCCACAACAACTCGGATCATGCTGTTGCCACAGGCCACAGGTTGTCACAATCAATCCATCACCTCGTGCAATCAACAACGGTACAATATTGTACAACTCGTCATGCGAGTTCCACGTTACCATTTCATCCCTCTGTGGTAAAGTCCACACTTTCCCTCGTTCGAACATGAGAAAGCCGATCACTTCGGGTGACATTATTACCATACGAGGCAAGCATCTCTACGTCGGCGATGACGATCGAAGCAAGCGTTTCTTCGTGCGAGGAATCGCGTTTCCCATTCCGCCTCCTTCACAGACCACACGCTACTATTACTACTCCTATGAGGATATCGTGAGCGACGAAGAATTGAACGACCAGTCTTATTTATCTGGATGGATCTCCGTCCTGGAACAATTGGCAAATGATACCGACATCAATACAATTCGACTTTACGAAATGGATTGCCGTTTCAACTACTCCACATTTTTATCTCGAGCGGCCGAATTGGGAATATACGTAATGATTCCTTTGACGACACTGACAGGACCGGGTGTACTCCGTCGAACTACCGCTGCACCGGCATGTTATTCGCGAATCTTATTCGACTACGGTGCTTCCTGTCTAGAAAGATTTTGGGATTATCCCAATGTCATTGCGGGTGTGGTGGGAAACGAGGTGATGAACAGTCTCAAGGGTTGGAAGGCAGCGCCGTGCGTCAAGGCTTATCTTGATGATTTGGCGAGATTTGGAAAGCGTGTTTTCAAGACGAAAAGTAAGAGTGGCGGCGGCACCGCACGGATGACGTTTCCATTACTCTACGCCGCCCAGCACGATTCTCCAAGTGCCGAACAACTGCCTGATGAAGCTATAAAGTTGACGTTTGATTATTTATCTTGTCATTATCCGAAGTCTGACAACGACGAAGATAGTTTTCGCCTTCTAGATAACACTGTCATCTTTGGGATCAATATTGAATCTTGGTGCTCAAGCTTGCAAACCTTTGACTATGAAGAAAATGGCATCGACGAATCCAGTTATCATTCCCTCTGGAGAACACTATTCAAGGGAACAAAACTAGAGACAACTATGGATGCAGTCACAACAGAAGTGACTGTGAAGGAGATACCCACCATTTCTCCAAAGCCTTTGTCAATTCCAATTGTGTTTTCAGAGATGGGATGTTCAAAGTATCTCTTCAATCGCGACAATGGGCTTCAGCAACCTTCTTTGGCACGAGATTGGAAACAGATCGCGGTTGTTTTGGATCACCCAATGAGTGATGAGATGAGTGGGTTCATTGCATATGGATATGATGGTGGTGGGAATGCAGCATTTCGAATGATGGGTGATGACAATGTGAGGTGGGATGGAATCGAACCTCTTCCGCCATCTATGGACTACGATAACTTTTGTAATGAGTTGTCAAATGCAACTAGAGCTGGGAGGACACGAATGGATGAAGCCTTTGGCAGCAATCACAGTGCAAATTCAACATTGTGGGTTCCCGCCAGATGCGAAGAAATTAGCACCAAACTTGAGCAGTTGTGGAGCGTGGAGTTGTACCCACTCTCAAAAATGCCATCTTACAATGCGGAGAGAGAATCACATATCAACATTCTTGTTGATTCGGCCGCTGTTATCTTATCAGTGCCGGAATACAATAGAAAAGTGGATATCTCAGTTGCTTTGGTAGCTATTATTGCTGTAGTTGCTGCGATCGCTGCCGCTGCAAAGTATCAATGGTCTGATGTATCCAAGAAAAGGAAAACATATATGAAGGTTCCCGCAGATTCAAACTACGGGAGTTGCAAGTGTTGATGTTATGAAAAACACTTATATGTTGTACAGTAAATTGAAATCGCAATAACCTTTAACTAATCTGTTTTTGTTTTTCTTACTGTTGAAAATCTTGAATGCAGCAGAGGTGACCTCAACAAAACATACATCAAACACAGAGCGAATACCAACCCAGACATAAGACATGGCCTATTCCACCTTCTTGCCAAAACTGCAATTTGGCACGCCACCTTCGAGCTCGAAGACAGAGCGGCACATCGATCTTTCGGGTCTACACACAAAGGACTTTCAAATCCGTTGAAATGTAGAAACTGCTGCAGAGATGGATTGTTCTTTTCTATCGGTGGAAGATATTGCTGCGCAAACTTTCGCGACCAAACTTGCTTCGGACGTTGCCACAGGCGCTGGTCTTGCAGAATGGTGGCACCTGGTATGCCACGCGCCCATTCAGTGTTTAATCGTGTGAAGTCGTAATGATAGGTATTTGCTCGAACTTTCAAAATACGTTTGTCGCCTGACAGAATTGCTGGTTCATCCAATAAATCAACTACAACTGGACACGCATTCAGTATCTTATCCACGAAAGAGAGTAACCACGGGTTGTAATGATAGGAGCCTAGTGCAGCAAACCACATTCGCCAGTCAAAGCGAGGCTGGTGAGGCGCCACTTGTTTTGGCCATGTGGTTATATTCCCAGGTTTCCATCGGAAGTTGAGTTCGTGCCATACTCCTCCTTCCTCCGTCGTGGACGTACGGTTGCTATCGCTGCCATGGGTATCCTCCAGCAAAGCTTCAAGGATGATTTCCGGCCTTGCCACTACCGACGGTGGCAGTCCAGCCCAGCCGAATGACTCACCATTGTTTTGTTTTGCCATTCTCCCCACACCCGTCATGCGACGAAACAGGCCGTACCCACTCGAAGTAAGAAAATTGCTGTGCGGAATAACTCGGAGAGTTTTTTCCAACAGGACAGGCTGTTTCAGGGATGGAGCGAGACCGTACAAGGGCACAGCTGTTGCAATCACGCAGAAGGTGCAAACCAGTGCATGGATCAATGAGGTCAGACGCCTCCGGAAGGAGGATTCCTTTCCTACACATTGAATTCCATGGAACACTGTGATTGTCAGTACAAAAACAACGCACACCGGAACGGTCTTTTCAATGATGAGATTGCAATCCTGCTTGGAAAGTGTCAGCCTCAATCCCATAATTCGACGCTCGGACTGGATCGATTGTTGTTCGTGATACACTTGAAACATTTGAGAGCACGACCACGCCAGGAAAAGCATACATGCCACCAATTCGCGTTGTCGGAGGTTTGGAACTTTATTCCTGTCTTCTCCCATCATGCATACAAAACACAGAGCAACAGTGAGTAGATTGAAGAAGTTGTAATTTCCGGTGACGATAATCAAAACTTGCAGCAGAATCTGCAGCCAAGCGCCCGCTTTCCTCGCGGTCGTCATGGGAAAAATCAAGAGGAATGCCGCGGGTATCTCTATGACAAAGGTGGCCGCGACGCCAAGACGTAGGAGTATAGGATGGAGCTGATGCGCATGCCACGCCAAGGGACCGGGTAGGCACTGCGTCGCAAAGTGATATTCGAGTGCGGTCAGATTCTGCCACGTGGGGCATTCGGCTTGAATTTTGACGACTCCTGACATGAACATGAGTTTGAATAATAGGAATCGCAGCGGCCATGGTCCCGCCCCGACGAAATGTTGATGGAGACGAATGGATTGCCACGGAGCGAAGCATAATGCCGTGAGGTAACCTGTTTCTAAAAGTAATATATCCCATTGAAATGTGTAGAAGCTACCGCCGAGCGTGTATAAAAGCCTATATATTGCTGAGATTGCAATAAAAATAGATCCATGTTGTGCGATGCCACTGTGGACATGAATTGATCCATCATGACAAAGTTATTCAGAGATACAACGATGAAATGTAAATCATGATGTGTCCTTGAAGATGTCAACGCTGATGAATCCAACGACAACGCAGCAGCGCGACATACCTTGCAATGATAGTAGACAAGACAATACCCACCAAATTAATCAACTCGACGAAACTATCCACATCGAAATACCCCGAATCGATTGCATTCTCGTACAAACGTGGAAATGTCTGTCGAAATGTGCGTTGACACGGCTCGATGCCCGACGATTGGGAAGATAATGCCGGATACTGGACGTAGTAGGAGATAAAGGCGACGGTGAAGATGGCGCCTAGGGATGAGAGGTAGAGATCGGAGAGGGAAATTCGGGACATTTTTACATCTTGTCGTTGTTTTCTACTCGCTCTGATTTGGGGTTTCGGTTAGGATTGACATGGATCAAAAAATTTATTTAGAGTTCGCTATGTAGAGCCTGACAGAGCGTGCCGTGCCCATGTCAATATTACCTTCTAGTTGTTGCTTTTATTTTAAGTCAAAATAATATCGATTCAACATGTGCGACAGGTACTATACATTTTGGACAAACAACATCAGAAAATAAAGGATTCGTCCGTCATCGTCGTCATCCACCACAGGTTGTGTTGACCATAACTCATCACATCATCATGACTTGACATGTGTTTCACAAATGCAGTGATATCGTTCCATACCCCGAGCCTCATCATTCACACATCTGTAGCCTAGCGCACTTTCAGTGCCTTCATGAACTAATAATCTCCGCTCATCATCGTTGCATCCAACCATGATTCTTCTATTTCACATGTCCCTACTGATCGGTTTAGCGGACGCCTTTCCATCGGCACCGCCATCTCTCTCGACCCTCGGCACCACCCCGCTCCGCTGCTCTCCCTCCACACAACGTAAACCCCTTCCATTCTCAAACTGGCTCTCGACATCCCATCGATCCCCGCCGCACCGACAAATAACGACATCCTCCCTCCACGGCAAACTATGGAAACGACTCGAAATCGAAGAAGACTCCCCCGAAATGGGCACATCCTGGTACCTCATCAACTGCGTCGCAGGCGTAGAATTCGACCTTCTGGCACAAGCGCGCCAAGTCACCCAAAGCTTCCCCAAAACGGACGTCGAGAAAATCGTCGTGCCCACCGAACGACGTTTGCGTTCTCACGGGGACAAGAAGAAGGTCGTGGACGTCAAGGTCCGTTATCCCGGGTACGTCTTTTGCAAAATTCGTCTCACGGAGGAGGTTTACGAAACATTGCAACGGTTGGAATTGGCGAGGAGTTGGATGGGGACGGTCAATCGCAGGGGGCATAAGAAGCTGCCTCCGGCGCCGTTGCCTTTGAACGAGGAGGAGGTCAAGAAGTTTAAGGGGTTGGAAGAGGAGCAGGAATTGTTCGATGATATGTTCGGGGGGGACTATTCGGGAAGGAACGATTCCGGAGAGGATTTACTCGCGCAATATTCTGGATACGAGGTGGGACAAATGGTTAAAATTCTGCGGGGGAATTTCGAGGGGGAAGATGGGACGGTGAGGCGGTTGAAGGATGGACAGATTTGCGTGCGCATGTTTACGTATGGACAGACATTTGATAATTGGTTTGATCCGGATGCGATTCGACCATTGTCAGACCTTGAGGTCATGAGGGGGTTCACTGGACCTACTGCTCCGATTAATCAGGATCAGTTTGATGTTAGTATTGGGAAGAAAGATCCGAGTGTTTCGGAGGATACCTCGCAGAGGAGATCGGGATTATTGCAAAGCGCTGGGATAAGTCCAGGACGGAACCGAAGACAAGATCGAATTGCACGCGGAGAAACAGGACGAGATTTGTTCGGACGTACTCCCGAAGAGATTAAGCGCGAAGAAGAACATTGGTTGGCGTACAGAGAAGAAAAACGAGCCAGTCAAAGAGATGGACTTGCATCGTTCAATTCGGATACTGCTTCTACCAAGAAAAAGATGCAGGACGGCCCAAAGAAGGGGCATGATACATGGGGTATCGTCGAGAGAAGCTCGTGGGATGGAGGAGAGTACGGTTTCGAAGCTAATTCCGAAGCAGAGGAAAGAGATCGTATGCGTCGTACCCAAGAGTTGTACAAAGATCGCAGTGATTTTCGTGCCTACGATAAAAGTCAGAGATCCGGTCGCGGACCTAATTTTCGAGAAGATAGCAGAGCTACGAGGACAGGACGTGACTTTCGTGAAGATAGCAAAAGCCCGAGGTCTATGGATGACAGGCAGAGGTTTGGCAGTGATTTTCGTGACAGACAACGCGAAGACGGGGCGCGAGACCAACGACGACCCGTACGAGAAGTTCGTCGGAACAGAGACGGCCCGCAAAATGATAAGTTTGGCAGATCTCGCCGTGTGACAGAGGAAGACTGGGCATCGGCATCGGAAGCTGTGAGCAACAATGATTCTGATGATTTCTTTTCAAACTTGATGAAGGAGCTTCAAGATGACAATGACTCGTCGCCCTCGAGGGCACGTGGGGCACGTCACCATGACAATGCCGGGCCGAATTCGAGGACCGAAAAGAGCCGTGACTCAGAAGAAAGCTTCTTTGAAAATCTCATGTCTGAGCTGGGAAGTGCGTTACAAACAGATACGTCCTCAAATCCAAATCCCACACGTAAGGATAGTGACAATGATTTCTTCGCCAATCTTGAATCTGAACTGTCATCTTCATTGGGTGGTGAATTGGGACCTTCTTCTGAGAGCGATGGCACAAATGGCAACAATGATGATGCGTTCTTTGCAAGTCTTGAATATGAACTCACTTCTTCATTGAATGATGACGATCGAAGGAATAAGCAAAAGAAGGGAATTAGGAGACTGCAGAATGACTCCTCAGATGATGATTTCTTTGCCAGCCTGCAGCAAGAAATGAATGATTCGTTGAATCAACCGTCTAAAACACAAGATACTACATTGGAAGACGATTTCTTCTCTGGTCTCATGGATGATGTGGCAGATGAGCTTGAAATGACCAAAAGAAAAGAAAAGACAGTTCGAAAGAGCACTGTGAAATCACAATACTCACCAAAAGACACTATCGGTGACCTTAATTCATTGTCAGTGCCCGAACTGAAAGAAATCTTGCGGAGCAAAGGGTTAAAAGTTGGAGGCCGCAAATCTGAATTAATTGAACGACTGCAAAGTGTAAAAGTTACTTAATTTGTTGTAGGCAGCATTTTGTAAGAAGAATTTGTTCAAACTACGAAAAGTACCATAGCACAGTTTCGCCAAAAACAACAGAAATAACTTGAGTCAAGAGCCATCACACTCCAACAGGTCGGAATGGCGTGATAGCTGATTGAGACAGTCGCCCTGGAAATGTGCTTAAGCTGCATCAGAGATACTTAATCAGTTGTAAGCAACACTTATTGATAATAACTTATTCTTGGACTATTGGATGAAATTCTAGATCTTCAACTCGCATAGTAGCACTAATTAATCCCTGACAACACTTCACGACTTAGCGCGAACAACAATCAGACTTCAGTAAGGTCAGCCTGGTCTGTTAGTTGATTCATCATATCAGCAACAATGTATTTGATGTTGTTGAACAAGCGACGGAAATGTACCTCAAGAGCGTCATACTTTCCATGAGGTTGTTGGAGATTATTGTGAGCGATTTGACAGATGTGACCAAGCTTGAAAATTCGATTCTTGATGTCGTTGCGGCGTTCCAAGCTCTGGTCATCACGGAAACCTTTCTGCTTTGTGATGATCATTTCGTAGACACCTTTGTCAAGAGGAGGCCCCAATTCTCCGTCTTCACTCCCAGGTGGGAGAACAAGATGCATTTTTTCTTTCTCGGCCTCATCAATGTCAAGATCGTCAATCGCCTTTTGCTGTGCCACCAGTGTCGCTTCTGTTTCGAGCCACATTGCAAGGGCATCATCGTTCACGGGTTTCCCTTCAATGGGAACAATACGTAGAAGGTGCTGAAGACTTTCTTCTCCCTCAGCCGCAGGGACACGATCTACCACATGGACAAGCACAGAAAGAAACTCATTCTGGACTGCATCACTTTCCTTAAATGCCTTTGTTTTGTTGTAGCAGAAGCGCATGTATAGCTGCTCAAGAATTGCACAGAGATGGATTCCTTCAGGGAGCATTTCATCCATTTCACACACCATCGACACCACATTATGATCCATCTCAAGTCTCATTTCTGAATCGACAAATCCAAGACCTTGAATGACCTTCTTTGTTAGATCAAGGTAGTTATTTTTCTCTTCTCTATTGCAAAAGTCCTCCAATGAAGATCCCGCCATCCATTCCATCATCTCCTCCGTGATGGTTGGGTAGCACTTTAGAGAACTTTGCATCTTACGGATTGCCTGAGCAAACTCGCGCTTGTTCTCATCATGAATGAAGTGCTTGGTGTCGTTGGGATCGTTAGATGCTGCAATGGCTTGTTGAAGTGCCATGATTGGATAGCGAGGCTCCTTTCCAGTAACATTTGTGATCTGTCCCAGCATTAAATTCTCAATGTACGGCCACTCCATTCCAAGATAAATAACATTGCCCTGCACATCCATACCTCTGCGTCCGGCTCTGCCTTGCATCTGTTGAGCGATGAGAGCAGTGAGATTCTCTCCCATGTCACCACAGAAAACACATGAACGGAAGGGCATGTTGACACCATAAGCAAGGGCTTCATCAGAGAATACAACAGCGAGCCTTCCCTTTTGTGCGAGAATCTGAACTTGGCGGCGGTAGCAGGCGAATCCAACCTCATTAGTGTAGATGGCAATGCCACGGCGAAGCCCTCTAATGAGTGCATGATTAATGTCTACCTTCTCTCCAGCCTTCTTCATGTCAGCAATAATGTCTTCGATTTCATTAAACCCAAGGCGTTTTCCTGCAGGAGCTAGCACATATTTGTCGTGGGGCTTGGTGGTATCTTCCTGGATAAGGTTGTCATCAGTAAAACCAGTTTTCGCGTCCTCTTCAGCCTCAGCAGCATTGACTCGAGACGCTTGACCCGCAGCGACTTTACGGAGTTGCGCCTTTTCACGAGCTAGCTTGATCAAATCCTTACGGTAGTTGGGAAACTCGTTGTTTTGCTCGTTTTCGAGGCTGGCGAGAAGTGTCTTGAACATGGAAAATGCTCCATAAGTGTCAAGTTGAAATGCAACCGCAGGAAGGAGATCACTGTCTCTTAGCTGAGTGACCACACTGTAAAGCATATCGCTCACGTCCTTTTTCGCGGCGAGGGGAGGTGGCAACTGAGCTTGGCGTAGCTTTTCGTAGAGCTCGGGATGCGACTGAGATAAGGCGGCCAGTCGAGTCTTCAACCTGGTTTCATACTCCTTTG
Source organism: Cyclotella cf. meneghiniana (assembly GCA_036940065.1). Classification (NCBI taxonomy): domain Eukaryota; phylum Bacillariophyta; class Thalassiosirophyceae; order Thalassiosirales; family Thalassiosiraceae; genus Cyclotella; species Cyclotella cf. meneghiniana. The sequence goes on from JALLPD010000178.1 coordinate 11,771, forward strand.
TCTGATTCAGTGAGATGCGGTGGGTGTCATCAGTTTCAGACTTGAAGAAGTTGTCGGGATCATCATTTTCGTCCAATGAAGTTCCAGGAAAAATGGCCTTCATCCTTTTCCACAAATCAATCATGTCAGTGGGAGTCATGGACAAGGCAGCAATCAAATCTGGCGAAGATTGCAAACGCTCAGGAGTCATAGCGGCAACGGGGTGTAGCTTCACGAGTTTAGTCTTCAGCTTCCCGTCCTTGCCCTCAGACTCAACAACAACCCAACGCTGCAAATTAATGAACCGAGAGAAGTATTCTTCCAAAAGCACCTCCTCTGCAACGGCATCCACCAACTCCGCAGCCACATGCTCATTGCGAACTTTGCTTAGCCAAGCCTGCAGCTGTTTCGCATTCCCAATAGTGGCACTCAAAGCAAGGAAAGGGCAGTTGCAGCATCGAATGATTCTCTGTAGGGCATCTCCTTCGGGTCCGTTGAGAGTGTGGACTTCATCAAGGACAAGATAGTCAAACTGACTGTAACCGCCATCAAGTATCATAAACTCTCTCTGGCCATTCTTCATCTCCTGACCAGCCACGCCGCGAGCCTTGATGAGTGATTTTTCTACCGCGCGGGGTGTACCAATGAAAACTTGCGCTCCACCCGTTATTTCTTGGAAGGTAATGAGATCAGTTGCAACAGTAACATTTCCTTTGAAGAATTCGTAGTATGTGGCAGCAATTTGCCAGACAAGAACGTCACTGGGCAAGACGAATAAAACAGTACCCTTGGCCTGTTTACATGTGTAAGTGCTTAAAAGAGTTTTTCCGGAAGATGTAGGGGCACAAACAACAGCCGATTTTCTATTATCAATTGCATCAAGAATGTCGCATTGCCAATCTTCCAATCTGAAGGCCCTGTTGTAACGACTCAAAGGAGGAAGACGATCAGCCATTTGGGTGAGCTGGAAGGAGATGATGTCCTTTTTCCCACTCATAAGCTTCCTTGCATACTTGAGAGAGTCTTTGAATTTGTCTCCGTTTTCTTTGAGCAACTCTTTGAGCCCCTTGGCTTCTACGGAAAGAGCGACTTTTTTCGTCTCCTCTGGTTTATCCTTGCTCTTCTTCCCATCTTTTTCTTTCTTGGGGTCCTTTTTCGAATCCTTCTTTGACTTTTTATCATCATCCTTCGAATCCTTTTTGCTCTTCTTCTCAGCAGAGATCTCGGCCTCGGCATTTTTAAAGGAGGGCATTTCTTCCAAGGCCCACAAAATGTCAAGAACTTCTGCTTCGCTGGCGCCTACGGCTCCCAGCTTCAAATCCGAAACAGCCAAATGGAGCATTTTGATCATGCGATGAATTTTTCCGAGGGGAGTGTCGCAGTTGGCATCCTGAAGAGTCTTCAAGGTACGAAGGTTGGAAAGTTTCATAAGATCACGCTCGAGATCCTTCTTCGACTTCTCCGCCGCATTCGATTCTTTAATCGCATCGGCAGTTGAAATCTTTTTCGTGTTCTTTTTAGCGTTCTTTTTCTTGTCGTCCTTGATATCTGGTTCAGAGGCGGCGGTTATACGCTTTCGACGTTCTTTTTCCTCTTCCCATTTCTTGGCGGGGTCGAAGATGGAGCCTTCGGGAGGTGCCATGTCTCGAAGAATGATGGGGATGGACGATCGCACCTTGGTGGTGACGATCGCTTTCCTTTCTTCGCGATCATATTTCTAGGATGGCGGGTGGTTGTGAAAAAAATAATTATGAGTGAAAGTTAAATAAAACGAGAACCAGTATGATGCCTGTACGGTTATCACGTTCCATTTGCGACTGATAACATTATGTCCACCGTAGACACGGACACCACAACCCCGAAGCCGGCATCAAACAGCAACCCCCATCATCTCACCAGCGAACCAAACTCACCTTCACGATCCCATCTTTGTACATAAGCGCATTCTTATCCACCCAATAAACATCAAACGTTCTCGATGTAATGAACGCATCCTCCACCCCCGCCGTGACTTCCGCCACTGCCGCATCGGCAGCGGCTCCGGAATTGGGTACTACGGTATTCCCACCATTTTGAGTGTTGGCGCCGCCGGCGGTCGTCGCCTTCTGTGGCGCGGGAACGAAAGACATACACTGACTAGCGGGAGAGGGGGGAAGGCTCTCTTGGACAGCGTTTCGGATGGCACACCTTCTGTGCGAATTGTGAAGTTGGGTGAGATGAGGAGATGGACGAACGACAGCCAACAACACAACTAGATAATATACTGTATGGTATTGAACCTACTATCACGATGACAGGCCGTCATCTGTCGTCGCGCATCATGCGCACACCGTACAATAGCGTACCTTTTGTGGATGGAGGATGTCCTGTAACCATAATAGGATTACTTGAAAAAATCCGTTAGGCGATTGGTCTCATTTGATGTTTTAAAATTCGTTAAAGGTAACTGGTCATGAGCGAAAAATATTGATATTCGTACGTAGTAAACAGAGTAAACAGTTTCCTAAAACAATTAAAATACGGACTTCAACTGCGTTTTACACAAATTACTCTTTTTGCCCTCTGTGACCTTCTGTGACTCATTTCTTCTTCGACCTTCGATATTCGAGTCAACTTTTATTTTCACAAAAAATGGGATAATCATCCTTTTCCCACTTAACCGTGTAAATGCTAAACTAGCAGTCACACTGACACACCCACCTGAAATCTGCTGAAATACAGAGATCGCTGGACAATAACATAGTAATTCAAACTCTGCATTCCGACGACTTTCATCCAATCGAAGAATGTCCCCCAACTCAGCAATAGTGGCCGCCGGTGTTGGCGCCACCTTCAGTCTCCTTCGTCTCTGCACAGATCTCATATCCAAGGCCTCCGAAACCGCCAAACAAGACGATGAAAAGCTAGAACATTCGAAGTCCGGAAAGGAGGTCGAACTGGGCGATACACGTCGCTCTTCTCTCTTATCAGGGAGAAGGCTTTCGTTGTTCAATATTAATGGACGCATGTCTATGGGGAATATCAATGCGTTTGATTCGAGAAGAGGTGGGAGGAGGAGTTTTGCTCGTACTAGAAACCAGAATGGAATGGAATCCTCGTATGTCGTGTCGGATATGGAAGAGGCAGGCGCTGTAGAGGAAGAGGAAGAGCCGAAATCCAAACTGGAAGCGTCCATCCCCATACTTTCCTCGGTCGTCCATTTGTTGTTGTTTGGTTATTTCCTCTCCGCGACAATTCTCACTTCAGTCAGCTCGGATCCCTCATTCGACAATGCTATCTACGATTCGATTCCCCTCGGATGCGCCACCGTCGCAGTCTTTCTGGGCCTCGTCGTAAACCTTAGAGATTTTCATCGAAATCGATTCACATCCCTTCAGCGCATGCTGTATTCCATGTCGGCGTTGATATTATGGGCCGGATGTATCGTGTTGATTGCACTACTATCGAGTTCGACGGAGCTGGACGATGGCCGTAACAACCCGACATCACTCGACATTACCACCATCGTTTGTCTCACGATTTATGCCATCTTGTCCATTGCTGAGGGAAGAGTCTGCCGCAAACCAAAAGTTTCAGCCAAAGATGGGAAAAAGGCAAAACTCAACAAACGAGCATTACTCACCATTCTAAAACCTTACTTTTGGCCGAACAAGACGGCCACATCCGCGACACTCAATCGTATTCGTGCAATCACCACCTGGATTTGCGTAATTCTTTCCAAGGCATGTTCGTTGACTTCGCCTATTTTGCTGGGGACGGCGTCTACAGCGCTCACTCGCTATGATTACGAAAATGCCATTCGATACTCCATTTACTACGCGTTGTTGCAGCTGGCGGCGTCGACGTTCAAGGAGGCACAGTCCTTGGTGTATCTACGTGTGGGTCAGGCTGCCTTTGTTCAACTCAGCGAGCTTAGTTTCAATCATCTTCACAGCTTGAGTCTCGATTGGCATCTGAGGAAGAAGTTGGGGGAGGTCATTCGCTCTATGGATAGAGGGATTGCCGCCTGCGATATGCTAATGAAATACTTGTTCTTGTGGTTGATGCCTGCCGTGGCCGAGTGCATTTTGGTCACGATCATATTTGCGAGCTATTTTGATTACTTCCCGCTTGCGGTTTCAGTGTTTTTCTTCGTCTTGACATACATTGTTTGGACGATTTTGGTCACGTGTGAGAGAATTGACATTTATGTCGAGCTGTGTGCTTCGTTCACAACTTATGCGTTCTTTTGTGCTTTGTGACTTCCTCTCTGCGTCCATGTTGCTCTACAGTATGGAGAAAAAAGTTTAGGAAACAAGTCGCAAAGAGTGACAATGATTGGCATGACAAATGCACAGATTCGCTCGTTAATTTTGAGACAGTCAAATACTTCACTGCCGAAGAGTATGAGAAGATTAGGTGAGACGAAACATTTCTTGCACTAAATTTTATTTCTTCATCGCATCCTTATTTGCACTTCCTTGAACATGAAAGATTTGCCAAGTCTGTTGAAACCTTCCAAATGGGAAGTGTCAATGTCCAAGGATCTCTTTCTTTCCTTAACATTTCACAACAAGTATTGCTTCAAAGCTGCCTCGCCACCAGTCTCTCACTTGCAGTCATGAGTATTCGTGATCGTCAGGACTGCTGTCTTGCTGCTGGCTGCACTGATCCGAACTCTCAGTGTTGCACGAACTTAGGCTCGATTTGCCCGGGATTGGAAGTTGGCGACTTTATCACTGTGTTGACGTACACTATTAACTTATTCATGCCATTGAACTATTTGGGAAGCGTGTACAACATGATTGTTATGTCGCTTGTTGACCTTGCAAACTTGTCTGAGCTGTTGGCCGAAAATCCTGACGTAACTGATGCCCCGGATGCTGTACTCGTGCCCCCTAAGAACGAAACTGATCCAGATGTCGTGGTTGAGTTCGATGATGTGAAGTTTCACTATCCTACACAGCCAGACACCAAGGGATTAAAAGGTCTTTCGTTCAAAATGAAGAGAGGCACTGTCACCGCAGTTGTAGGTCCGACTGGTGAAGGGAAAACTACAGTATCGAGGCTGCTGTTTAGATTCTACGATGTTTTGGGAGGAGCCGTAAAGATTAATGGCATGGATGTTCGATCGTTAAAACAAAAAAATTTGAGAGGTGCTATCGGAGTGGTTCCCCAAAATACTTCTCTGTTCAATGATACTTTGAAGAACAACATTCGCTATGGCAATCAAAACGCAACCGACGACGAAATCATGCAAGTGATCCAAGATGCTCAACTCAAAGCATTCATTGATAGCTTGCCGGAGGGTTGGGATACCATGGTTGGTGACAGGGGTCTCAAACTCTCTGGTGGCGAAAAGCAGCGCACTGCAATCGCTAGATGTCTCTTGAAGAACCCTTCAATAGTTGGTGAGTCAAATGTAAATTTGCGCGTACACTTTCATTTTTGAAGTTCAGTTTATTGACTCGTCATTACATTATTGATACTTCAACAGTTCTTGATGAGGCGACATCAGCACTCGACACAGTTACTGAAAACTCCGTGCAGGATGCCTTAGATAGACTGGGCAGTGACAGAACCGTCCTCGTTATTGCTCACAGGCTGGGAACGATTAGGAAGGCAGACAACATCATTGTGCTAGGCGACGGGCGGGTCGCCGAAGAGGTGAGTCGAAATGTGGACATTTAGTTAATTTTCATGTGTTTGGTCACATCTCTCCTTTGTTATCAAATCTTGTAGGGTACACATGAAGAGCTGCTGGCTCTGAATGGCAAGTATGCAGAAATGTGGAACATGCAGTTGCACTCTACCCGAGTGAACAGCAGCAAAGCAGAGTTGAGTGAATTGGATCCGCTGCCTGAAGCAGAAGAAAAGAAAGAGTAATTCTTTTAGGGAGCAAGCATACATAGATAGTAATATGGATAATATGTAATAAAAGTTTGGTTGGGTAATGCTACAGGTGAAAAGCAATAGATGCAGTTAATTCATTTGAAAAGATGTCTACCAATTCAGCCATTTTGTCTGATCGTCATCAACAGGATACCCCCAATATTCCATTGCCTCTTTCATCTGATACGTCTCCTGGTTAGGAAAGTACAAATTTTCACTCACAAATTTACCCGTCACATCCAAGCTATTATACCTATGAACTGTCATGGTTTCATACAACCCCTCCAAGGCAAAGGGATCATTCTCAACAAAATCAATGGCATGATCTCTATTCATGGCATTGAAAAGCATGAGAGTCCCAATAGGAATCGATTTTGGATCCATCTTTTCTTCGGTGGCCACATGCAAAGGCCCCGCGGCTATAACGCGATCGCTCCGAATCATGTACTCCAAATGCTTATTGTAATGCTCCTCTCGAACACCATCGGACATGGCCTCCGGTCGATCGAATGCCAGCAACATGTTAGGACGGCCATCGCGTCCATCGTCTCTGCGAAGTGTATGATCTCGAATGTGTCTCCAGCGATAGAGCGGTACAGACGATACATCGCATTCTCCGGTTTGCGGGTCGACGCCTAGGATTGAACGGATGATGGGGTCGCGAGAGAGGGCCTCGCGACAGTGTTCAAGTGTCGGTGAGTCGAGGCACATTGCGTGGCCTATGGTTCGTTGGAGGTCAGAAGAGAGTCTATGTGGATGCATGAATGCCATCAAAACAGGGTTTTATTGAAAGCAAAGACAAATTTTCATAACGTGAGAGACCTCATCATCTAATTTTCAGAATATCAAGCAAGAGGAAACATGCACCACTCACAACTGATGACTCCACAAGACGTCCGCCATACTCCCCGTATTAAACGTTTCATTGTACAAATTCTGCTTCCTCGCCCACATGACATGATCTTCCGTAAGGGCCACTCGTTGATTGTGCATCTTCCACAAAATATGATCATTATTGTATTCCTCCCAAACGACTTCTCTATTGTTCCTTTCAAGTATTTCGAGAAACATTGGTTGAAATCCTTGATCGGGCGATTCTTCCTCCTGTTTGAATTTCGGCAGTGGCACATGCACATCTTCTTCGTCTACCTCTTGCTCCTCTTCCGCGTAATCAATCTCCTCGCCATCGTCATCATCGTCGTCCATACCGTCATCGAATGTACCCAACACAGATGCCGAACTCTCACCCTCCCAAACTTCTCCGTTGTACATCTTGGACAAGTCCCTATCAAAAACAATGGCCACCCAACGATTTCCCACGTTGTTTCGAGACATGGGCACAGGCGTTTCCTCGATGGTGGGAGCGTCGGCCATATCGTCGTCGCCTCGGGATCCAGGGGAGGAGGAGGAGGTGTCAGCGGAGGAGGTGTCGTCGAAATCGGATTTGTCGGGCTTGTAGTCCGAGCTGTCGGCCACGAAGGACATGGAGAGTGATGTTTTGGGTGAGGAGATGGTGTGTAGGCATTTTGTGTGCAGTGGTGGAACAAATGCTGCTGCTGGAAATGTTGGTATCGACAGCCAATACATGGAAGCTATGATGAAGGAGTTCATGATGTGGATCGTTTTTATTCCGCGGTTTACTGTCTGTAGAGGATTGATGGCGAGAGGTGTTGATTCGGTCGATCTCGATGCCACGGCCGCGTGAGAGATGATTATTTATTATTTTGTGATGGGTATATTCAGATTTGGGGCAGTACGGCAGCAGTGATGGTCTGGTCTGTCTTTCCCCTTTCTTTGGATTTTAGGGATATTTACATAAAAAATGAAAAC
>JALLPD010000179.1:0-20440 GCA_036940065.1 Cyclotella cf. meneghiniana
AACTGGAGGTTTCAAGGAGTAAATTCCATGTGTTTGTCTTGTAGTTGTTAAAAAGATCTTGATAGCCTCTCACAACCGTTTTGAATTCTTCTAGCATTACCATTATCCATGCTCTCAACAGATTCTTTATAACAATGGAATTAGTGAAACTTCACTTTGACACCCATGCTTTTAATTAAAAGTGAGCCAACCAGCATCAAAAATCCCACAAGAAACACAATACAGAGCAAGATCATCATGTGATTGTGAATATTATCTGCCTTACTGAACTAAACATGGAGATGCAGCAGTTCTTAGTATCATGGATGCCTTCCTAACAAATGTCACAGAGGCCAGTTGTCCTACCTGCCATACAGTACTTAATGCCTCTCAATGTTCAGCATTGTTTGTTTGGAAAATGTTGTTCAACGTTTCCGTGCTTGCTAAATGGCAACTAGCATATGATACTCCAGAAAGTTCAAGAACATACCATATTTGTTTGCAATAATATCCACAAAATTTCCTCAAGGATTGATTTGCATTCCATGGTAGAAAGGGGCTGAGAAAGAAATATGTAATTCTCCATAATCAGAAAGTTGGTAAAAAAGTTGGTTATATAGTACTAATATGGAAAGATAGTATCTGGAAATAATAGTGTATCAGTATCCTCTGCAAATCAGAAATTTGGAACAGGGGAATTTCACATCAGTTCATCCAAATGGGACAATTTGAGTTCAACATTGAACAAAATATGAATGATTTGAATAAGGAGTGTTACACATCATTATTCCAACTCAAAAATTATGATATCTTTTAGTTGTCTTGAGTGCTTCATTGATGACAACCTCTTCATTCTTCATCTTTGTCGTGTTCCACTGCACGTGGATGAGATCAACCAAGAATTTATCGTGCATTCATCTTGTTATCAAAATATTAATGATTATTTATACTTTTGACTTTACTTCCTACGGATAGCATCAAGGATATCTTGCTCTTCCACATCCACAGAGATCAAACATACTTGACTCGTGCAATACATGCCAGAGTGAGTAGAAAGCAAACACCCCCATATTGTCCCCATGTTCCTCTAAGGAACATGAATCTTGGGAGCGTCCTCCTCAAATGCCCGTAGGATCGAATCATTAGTCATTTTGTTTCAGTAAAATAAAAAAAAGGTGGTGTGACACTACATCATATTATACAAGGCATGGAAAGTGAAAAGAGTCAGACCGGCCCAGTCGCAAACTCATCATCCTCTGATTTTGGAAAAACACATCCACAACGTAATTCCAATGTGATCAGATATAAGTTTGAAAACATGCAGATAAAGATGGATCATGACGAATCCCTTCGATCACTTACAGTTCACTTGGCCTGCTGCTGCATCCAACATTGTATCATCCTAATCGAAATACTAGGCTCGCGCTATAACAATTGCTTCCCAAATAAATCGATGGGGCCCCTCTCATCGACAAGTTTCACAAAGGAAGTGAGACCTCTCATTGATTGCAAGGCTATCAATCCAAACCAAACATGAACGAGAGTATCTCCCCCACCCGAGAGAATCGATTCTCGTCCGAGTGCCGTGTATTCCAAAACGGCAAAGACACTCACGGCCGTAACGACGCTCAACGCCATGGCTTTCGCCTGATAGGTAAATTCTTCGGCTCCCTGCAAGACTCCGTCGGCCGCAAAGACAAAGGAATTAAGGGGTTGGGCAAAAATGACGATCGTCAACAATTTACTCAATTCGATTCTCGTGCCTTCGTCTTGAGTGAAAAAATCGATTAAAAATCCCGATTGTGTGCCGATCCACAATATCACAGCTAGACTCATTCCCAGCAACAATCCCCATTGAAACACCGTCTTGGCGACGCTCTTGACAGAATCGGGGTCGCTCCGTCCGATCCCATCGGCCACCAGCGCCTGACTCGCCGTGGCCAAGGCATCGCACAAAAACGAGCACAGCAACCACAGCTGCAAGGCGATCTGATGCGCCGCCACGCTCGCCGCCGCCGCCCCCGAAGCCACGACCGGAACTCCCTCCACCACCACCCACGTCGACCGAGCCGCCATGGCCGCGGCCGACGACATGGCGATCTGCAGCACGACCGATCGCAAAAACACCGAGGACGACGCCACGACGAGCGGTCTAATTTCTTCCCATTCCGGCAACTCCCACGACGGCGCAATATTCCTCCTCCGCTCCGAAGAAACGCCCGGAAACACCCCGGCCAACACCCCCAAAAACGCCCCCGCCGCGATCCACTCCGCCACCGTCGTCGCGATCCCCGCCCCCATCGGCCCCCACCCCAAATACGCCACCAACACCGCATCCAACGCCAAATTCACGGCGTTGCTCCCCACCAAAACGACCGTGGGCGTCACCGCGTCGAGATACCCCCTCAAAATCCCGGCGGACGCCGAACACACCAACGCGGCCGGAGCCGCCAACGCCCTCACCAAAAGGAATTGCAGGGCGTACCCCTCCGCTCTAGGTCCGGTCATCTCGGTCCCCATGAGTCGCAGCAGGGGCGTCGCGTTGACGAGCAACGTCGCCGCGAGGGCCGCGCCCAGAACGAACGAGAGAGTCAGAGCTCGTCCCGCCAATCGCGCGGCGTCGTCGTCGAGGCCGGCGGCGCGTCGGGACGAAACGAGGGGGGCGGTGGCGGTGGCGAGAAAGTTGAAAATGTAGAACGAAAAAACGAGGAGGGAGGCGGCGGATCCGAGGCCGGCGAGTTGGGAGGGGTCCGAGGGGGGAGAATATCGGCCGACGAAGGCGGTGTCGGCCATGGTCATGAGGGGATCGATGGAGAGGGAGACGAGGGCGGGGAGGGCCAGGGAGAGGATTTGGCGGGAGGTGGAGGGGGTGGTCGGGGCGGGGTTGGATTCTTCGTCGATGTCGTCGTCGATGGAGGGAGGATGGAGGGAGCGGTAAGTGTGGCGTCGAGACGACTTTGGTAGCAGAGGCGTCGTCGCTGGCATGGACATGCTTGATAGAATGGGAGGGTGACTCCATGAATGGGTGGAGAGGGGAAACGAAAGGAGGAGCAACGCTCGGAACGATGAGAGCGTTGTGGTGGATTTCATCCTTCGTTTTGAAGGGTGGCGGCAGCGTGAAGGAAGCTGCCCGGATGGATGGTGATGAAGAGGGAAAATGAAACATTCTATGGTATGGTATGGTAGAAGTAGCAGAAAAGAACCGCGAAATCCGGGAAGTACGGTAAATGTAAAGACACTGAAACCATCCTAGTATTCCTATTATCAATTTTCCTCTTTCTCTATTTTCCTAAATATCAAAATAGGATAGGGACCATTCCCATTCCTAATATTCCTACCGTAAAAATCGGATTATAAGTCCCTACAAATGTCAAAAGATACATATTGAAGGAACTTATACTCCGTACGAAGTTAGTTTAGCCTACATGTTAAATTTTAAATGTATCTTCGCTATTTACTTCTACGGGGGATAGTTCTTTTTTTCGGTCGTTCGCGCCAGAATTGTTCTTCATCTCTTTCGCGCCAAAAATTGATGTGGAGCGTCACCGCCCATTCTTGGCCCATCAGCATAACATCTTCCATCATTTCCATGATTGTTACCAACACCTCATTATTGAAATGTCCGCAATTCTCTTCACATCTCAACTTAGAGACGTCAACCTTCTCTTGCTGCACGCAAAGATAATCTGTATTGTTTCCTGTTTAAGTGGATTGATTGTTATGTCCGCGCCAGAAAAATGGCCGCGCCAAGAATTGTGAAACAATAGAAGGAAAATGTAATTAAATTATGATATAATGCATAATCACATTGTAAAACATGAGTGTGTTCAATGTATATGGTTAAAATAATTGTTAATTGTCTCCATAAATTTAGCAATGGACTCTTGCCGTAGATCCTTCTCCTTGAAGGAGAAGCGTGAGGTTGTTCGTACTGTTGATACACTCGTAAGTCATGGCAATTCCTTTAGGAAAGCCTGCGATGCTTTCGGTATTCTCCCAATTTACTATCGTCGCTGGAAGGCAGTTCTTCAGAACGTAGAAGAGCTCGAAGTGGAAGATCTCTTTTGTTCGTTCAACCTCAATGGAACTGCAAGGAAGATCCACCCTGGACGTGTGAGTATTCTAGCTCCTGTCCGAGAAGAATTGTCTGCCTTTGTTTTCCATTTGCGTGAACAGGGTATTCAATGCACCAACCGCATGGTGGGTAGGGAAGCTTCACGTCTTCTTCCTGCGTTTTGTGAAAAATCAAGTACTGCTCAGGAGCAGGTTGTCCGTCGCTTCACAAAACATCTGGGTTTGACTCAGCGTATGGCCACCCATACTGCCCAGAAACATTTCCTTGAGACCGAAGATTCCTCAAGAGATTTCATCGCAATGATGCGAGAAAGGACTATCGACCGGAACAGGGATGACATCCTCAACATGGATCAAACCCCCATTTCGTACTCCTATCATTCCAACAAGACTCTCGACACAAGGGGTGCCCGAACTATTCATGTACTGGCATCAACCACTGACACGAAAAGAGTTACTGTCGCGGCAACGGTTACTGCAAGTGGAAAGATGCTTCCACCCTTCATGATCTTCAAAGGGACACCAAACGGACGTATCGCGTCACGCGAGTTTGGCACTTACCCTCCAACAGGAAAATACGCATGCCAGAAGAAGGCTTGGATGGATGAAGACCTCATGCATGTGTGGATCGATCAAGTACTGACACCATACAAGGAGGAGAGAGACCAGCGAGATCCTGACGGACCTCCACCCATTCTCATCCTCGATGCCTATCGCGTCCATCAGATGGGTTCAGTCGTGAACCGCATCCAGATGATGGGCATTGAAGTAATCCACATCCCTGCGGGATGCACTTACTTATGCCAACCCATCGATGTGGGAATCAACAAACCACTCAAATGTTTGATGCGTGCGAAGTGGGAAGATTGGATGGTGACGGAAGGGGTGGGGAATGGTGTTGCCAAGGAGCCATCCCGCAAACAAGTCGCTGAATGGTTGGTTGATGCGTATATGCATATTCCTAATCAGGTGGCAAGGAATGCATGGAAGAAACAGGGGTACACATGGTTTTGAATGTAGTAATTTAATTTTTACATTAATTGATTATTTGGTGAATTCAAAGTAATATAATTAAATTAATATTGTTATGCAGAAATTATCAATCACATTGCAACCCCATCTACTGGAAACCCTTCTGAATTGTTGCGTGAAGTCCAATTTGGTCCTGGTGTAAGGAAATCAGCGACTGCATATCCGCAGTTACGATGGAACAGAGCTCGCTTGCTAGAATTCTCATCAGGGAGAACCATCTCCTTGATTTGGAAAACACAACCATCAAGCCGGACTCCACTACCCCCCACAGCATACTCCCTCGCAGCAAAACAAACACGGCAACCATCCGATCCGTCCGCCTCAACAATGTTCCCAGCGAGATGACTCCCGTCCACCAACCGCAAATGAATTTGCATCCCTACTCCATGGTAGGGCTCTCTCTCCAACACCCAAAAGTTGCCGCATCCGTAGGGATGATGGACACATGAACGTCCATTATCTGTGGGAAGGAATCCCACCAAGATGATTCTAAACATGTTTTTGCCGCGTCCGAGTTATAAAATTGTTGTGTTGTGAAAGTGTGTGTGGTGGATAAATGGGAGAATCGGCATATCTCGACAACCAGAAGGAGCTACAGGGAGCGACACATATAGGCATGTTGCTCTCAACAAGCAGAATGCATTCTGCTTGGTCTAAGAAACGTAGANATAGGCATGTTGCTCTCAACAAGCAGAATGCATTCTGCTTGGTCTAAGAAACGTAGAGGGCAATTAACTAAGCCAAAAACACAAATGTCAAGAAAACTGGTCGGAGGGAACCTATAATGTGATGGGACTTATAATCCGATTTTTACGGTAGTCCCACTTCGTTTTAGGTACGAAAGTTCTTTTTGTGCGAAGCAAGTTCTCATCTGCTCTTTTTAAGTGTGTCCTGTGCGTGTGTGCGTGACACAGGAGAAGGTGACAAACACCCTTCGTGTTTTTCTCTTCTCCCTGTCTTGGACGATGGTATTTTATACAATACCATACACACCATACAACAGAGCTCAAACAAGTCTCAACAAACATCATTTCTCACATTCAAGCGAACCCGCTGTAGCCGAATTTGTTTTCGCATGCACACTACGTCAACGTCACTTTCATTATATCAATTTTGCACATGATGAGAATTTTTTTCGTGGTCTCTTTCATTGGGAACCAACCATAAAGAGAATCCATATAAGCATCACAAAGGCGTTTTTTTCTGGAACTTGTAGAGAGGCTTGTTCCAACTGCACGAGTGTTGGTCAGTTTTTACGAACGATATTATGAGCAAGAGCGAGGAAAGACCCAACGATGACATTGACAGCCATCAGTCGTTTGATGAAACACTCGGAACGGCGTCTGCATCTTCATCATCTCAGTCTGTGTCGTCAGGCCATCGAAACATCCGTCGCTTCCGACGCAGCGCTCACAGACTTGGTTTTCTCGGGAGTGACGCTATTAGAAAACGATATCTCTACCGACTGGGGATCAGCGTATTGGACGGGTCTGATGACATATTGACTCGTGATGGCTGCACATCGAAGGCTGTAAATAACCAAGAAGTTCAGCCACCACGTTCACTCTCAGTCCAAGTCAATGTGGTGGCAAATCCTCCTTCCCCTTCAATTTCTCAATCTATAGAATCGTCACATGAACCGAAGATGCACGCACTAAGTTCAAGGAACGATACATCTGAAGTCAAAGTGCTATTGCGAAAATCGGTACAGTATACAACGGAGCTGAAGTTTGACAAATCTGACCCGACAGATGTCGAAAAGATATCGCAGCATAGCAATAACCCCATCATGGCATCTTTATCACCAAGCTCAAGTGCATCCAAATTTGAATTATCCACTGCGTGGACTCATCATCTTCTTGCAATAGGTGAAAACATGGAAGAGGACACGCACGGGAAGAAACAGCGAGATGAAGGGATGTTAGATGGTGCATTTGATTTGTTCTCTTTGCCATCTGACCCTTCTATTGCAGCTCCCCGTGGAGTTATCACTACTTCGACTGCCTCTGCAGATTCCCTCACCGAGGCATCAACATCTCTTCATAGCCATACTCCAGAGTTTTTGAGTTCTTCATTCTCTTTTCAATCAATTCATCGAGAAATAAATCGAGTTCACTCGATGTCTTTGTCTGACCATTCTATTCAACCCAGGCGGAAGGTGTCTTTTGACTCTACAGTCAAAGCAACCACGATTCCATCTCGCTCAAGCTACTCCAAACGGGTGCGTACCAAGTTATGGTCCAGTTCAGAAGATATAGTGAATAATGCAATACGAAACGAATTCGAGTTCGCATTTGATGGAAACGACTGGAGAAAGATTCGCGAGGAGAAGGATTTTATTTCCGTTGCTCCTTCGTCGGACGAGAAACTCCATCCAGCTCATTTTTATGGATGGTCGCGTTCTACTAGCTTATTGTCTGTCGAAGATAACTTATTAGAGAGAAGGGAAAGTAGTAGTGACGACGATGAAAGCGACTTACACTTCTGTGGAGTTTTCGGAATGGAAATGAATGCCGATTGATTTATATGTCATGATAACCAGTGGCTGTATTTTAATGTAAAGTATGTGTTATGTTTAACCTATACAAGTTCAACTACTCATGGCACCCAATCTCGACAAATCAAAACAAAGTAGAGAGCAGATGCCGAGCTGTCTCGCCCCGCAGCGTCCCGACCAAAGCGGCAAGGACGAGCCGAATGTCAGTGTTTTTGAAAAAACATGCGTGTATTTAAATCATTATTCAAGCAAGGTGAAAGGAACCTTAACTGTCAATTGTAGTGTATCATCATGACCTACAAGGCTTTCGTCCACGGAATAATCGTACTAAAGTCGTCAAGTACTCCATTTCGAACCCAACCATCAAGAGGTCCTGCATAACCATCTTCACGTTTACCAAACAAACTCTTTGGTATACAAACCAATCCTAAATCAGATAATTTCTGCTTACTCTCATTGTATGATGTCGGATTATCTAGAAGCTCTCTCAAAGTGCTTGCATATAATATCGCATTTTTGAAATCTTTTAAACAACATTCAATCGTCTGAAGAGATAACTCGAGGCATTCTCTCCAGTGACGAAATAAGTTATAGCGGCAAAGCCTCGAAGCGGATTTGACAACATCTTTCGGTTGCTTAGGCTTTTTACCTCTTTTGAGACCTGTGGCGCCAATCGTGATCTCAAAGTTTTCTGCTGCTCTCGTCAAAGTGGCAATGGTTTGGTACTGTTGATGCCAGTTGATGCTCATTCCAGATGGGGATTCTTTCTTGGCGTTATGCGTCATTCCTTTTAGAATGATTGATTGCTCACATTTTTTCTGCTCCAAGAAAGAGGCGTGTGAATGTTGAATTGGAGGTTGATCAGATGGCGACATTTCTGCACCTTTGTTTGAAACTTTTGCTTTCTTGCTCGATCTTTTTTGAAGCTCTTCACTTTCAACTGCACCAATGGATCTCTTTTTACTGCTGTATTGCATCATCATATGCCGATATTCTGAAGCTGATTTTGAGCTGTCATAAAACTGATCAACAATAGCCACGACAGGAGCTTTTACACCCAAGCATTGTTGATTTTGTTGCATTACATTCAAAGCAGATTGTATTCGCTCCCGCAAAGCTCTATCAAGCGCTCGCATCTGATCTCCATACACACTATCAACGGAGCGAGGATCGCGACTAACACACACAGAGGATAGACAAATAGGATCAGGAATAAACGTCGTCAAAAAGCTTCCCTGCATTCCTAGTATTCCCCACCGAACGAGTTTGTCGGCACAAGACATGGACGTGGATCTTAAATTTGAGGGTATATTGGAACGAGATGATTTTAGTCGCAGAGCGCCAAGCATTTGTACATGTTCTCTTCCAACTGTGATGGTAGATGAACCTTGATGATTTGCATTGGATTCCGCTGCACCATTTTCGAGTGAGACTGTGATTACGGAGGATACAGAAGACGCAATTTGTTGTTGATTTGACGTCGAGGGTTGTGCATATTCGATATCTCCATTCCGGTTAAGAATTATCTTTGCACCTGTAAAATTGATCTCCGTCTCAAACTCAGTTGCGGCTTCCATCGACTCGCAACATTGATTAGACTCCTTTTCTGCATTATTTTTGGGATCTTCATCTTTCAACTTCTTGATTTCGTAGATTGTTGCATCGCCACAAGGGGAATCGCTAATGTACATGTGCAGTGTAATGTCGCTCTTGAGACGAAACTGAAGTAACCCCAAATTATTTGTTACTGCTGGTAGAATCTCCAACAGATTCGTGGAGGTGCAATCTGTCTTGGACCTAGATGTTGATTCTGCCTCAATAAAAGTCTGCGAGTTTTTGACGTTTGTGAGTGTCATCTCAATTTCGCTCCACAAAACCGCCATGAGACCCCTCCTCGCCAGGACTTCAGCATGGGAATCTTTCAATATCATGCCTTTGTAAGATTGCGCAATCATTTCATCGTGTTCTCGCGTCATATCATGTCGAATGCCAGGGTCAGCTTCATCATGCTTCTGCACCGTCGGCAAGGAG
This sequence comes from Cyclotella cf. meneghiniana, assembly GCA_036940065.1. Classification (NCBI taxonomy): domain Eukaryota; phylum Bacillariophyta; class Thalassiosirophyceae; order Thalassiosirales; family Thalassiosiraceae; genus Cyclotella; species Cyclotella cf. meneghiniana. The sequence goes on from JALLPD010000179.1 coordinate 9,614, forward strand.
GAGACTACAGAATTTATCGCCGTGCATTTCGATCCAGTGGCACAACTAACCACCCAGAGCATGTCATGTTCGTCTCTGCCACTGCAATCGGCAGCATCATCTGCATCAATTGTACAAGAATTTCCAACATTGGAACGAACGGCAACAACGGCGGCGTAGACAGTCCATTCTCTTCCAGACTGGGGTTTGCCTCCTTTATTGTTGGGTAGGACTTGATGGTAGTGATGGAGTGCGCATTTGGCTACTCGGTCGGTGAGAGTTTCTGTTATTGTTATGGGTTTGGACGAGGATGACATTCTACAGGTAGTCACGTTTCAAAAAATGTACGACATCGTGTGCGCATCGTGCAAACAAAGTGTGCGCATCATGTTAGCATCGTTTGTTTTATCGCGTTTGTTTTATCGTGTGTTGGGGCAATCGTCTTGGTTGTCAGCAGGAACCTGCAGGAACAGACTAAAAATTAGATGCAGAATAGGCTTCGAGAAGGAAACAACAAAATCAACAATACTCGGAGCCCTCTCGGAGCATTTGGCGGGGAATTCTGTCCCTATCGTACCATACCTATTGTATGGTACCTAGAGAGGCCCGCCCTCGGCCTGAGCGGTGGGCTTTTGTGGGCTTCATCGTTCGTCATCTGTGGGCGTAATCAATCTCAAGAGATTTTTGTATTATATTATTTCTTGGGCGTTGGGCGGTTGGTTTTCACGATCACATGCTGCAGTCACACACAAGGGCTGTACTAACGAAAAGGACCTACTGGCAATATCATCCAACTAGATCAGTGATGGCAAATCGCCTCGAATGCCTCCTACTTAAGCCCTGCAATGGACGATCGCACCGCGATATCTTGTTTTTGAGTTCTTCTCCCACGGACCATGGCCATTGTCGGCAATATGGGCGATGTAATAGTTGATTTCGGCCCGACGCAAAAATTGCATGATTGTATTTATTCCTGTCCCTTCGTTCTGCTTGAATCATACACACCACACGCAAGGAGAGTATTGAATGAATGAACTCATCGAACATGAGGCAAGAATCCAACAATAAGCGGCCGAGTTGCAGCTGCGGCGTGTCAAGCCTTTCACGCAGTAGACGGCGTCGTCAATCACCGCCTTCATCGATCCAGCTGAGCTCTCCATGTCGACGCCGGCGACAGCATTTCCCTGTCGTTGCTGTAATGGTGTCTGCTTCTGCTGCGCCAACTATAACTTGCAGCCTATCTGGATCACACGCAATTCAAATTCATCATCAGCATCATCTTCGCTCGCGCCTTAGCAACAAAAGCTACGAACGGCGCCTCCCGACGTACCCGTACATCCCGTCGTGGTCGTCCGACACATGCACGGCCACTCGAAAGGCGGAATCATGGGAAGCCGCCTCCTCCACGCTGTCTGATTGCTGCACCAAGTCCTTCGGATGGCAAGTCGACGCCTGCATCGCCAAGGGCCTACAGCTGGAAGCGACACAGAACGATGACTCTCCCGAGGACTACAAATACATTCCCGATTGGGGCGCCCGGACGTGCTACAACAATGCCCCACCGCCCAACGATTGGGTAGATCAGTACAAAACCCTACAAGAATGCTGCAAGGCCAATTTCGAATGGGTCCTACAAGATTGTCTCGGCGACGAGGCCACCGACGACGACGCCACCTCTCAGACCTACTGGTATCCCCAATGGTCCGCCACAAAATGCATCATTCACACAAAAGAAAACCCCGCGCCGGCATACATGACGCAAGACCCACAGAACGAAATGTGGACCTCCTTCAAGGAATGCTGTCAAGCAAACTTCCCCACCGAAGTCAAGCAATGCAAACTCGACTCACGTCTCGACGATCCGACCGCGCCCACTCGTCCTCCCGCCACGGATACCACTCTCATCATCATACCCATTAATTACTCAAAGTACTATTATCCGCGATACACACAGAACAAATGCTTGTACAACGGAGAGGAAGCGCCGGCGTACATGACTGCGGATCCTCTCACCTATTTTAGTCTTTCGGCCAAGGAATGTTGTGAAATTCAATTTCCCTTGAATGTGGAGGATTGTTTGAGAAATTCCAATGCTCTTCCCGATGATGCCGGTGGTGGAGGGACTTTTAACGAAGAACGATGGAAGGATCATTATTATCCATTGTTTAGTAAGGTGGGATGTATTAATGACAATGCCTTTGCCGATTACATGAAGGAATCGCCCGCGACCTTTTTCTTTACCACCATACCGTTGTGTTGTAGTTCGGAGAATTTTGAGAAGACGGACTATCAAACGTGTTTGAAGAATAGTGTGGATGTCAGTGTTAACGACGATGATGGTACTGATGACACGTCCCAGGAGGTGGACGGGCAGACGAAGAGAGGTCCCATAGTCCTTCTTTATTTTGGGGGTAGGTTGTATTTCCAAAACGTTTTCATACCGAGCAGCAATCGAGTCAATATGATTGTTGTCAAAGATGCGATACTGTCTGCGGTCAAATCGACATTTCAAGGGGACGCGAGTACTCAAGTGGATATCATTACTGGCAAAAACTTTGATGGCATTGATCTCACGGGGTTACGTAGGTTAGACGAGAGTCATCACGATCAACAGCAAGAGCCCCCCATTAATGGCATCCATTTGCAATGGTCTCAAGGACCACGAAAAAATCAGCGAGAATTAGGACGTATGCAGCTCTTCTCGTTTGTAATTCAATTCTCGATCGACTGCTCGGCGACCTGCGTTCAAGATAGTAAAACGTATGGTCGTCAAGTATCCCTCGAATTAGCCGAAATTTATGACGATTCCATTCGAGATGGATCGATGTTCAAAGCTATCAAGACTTACATGGAGGACAAGGGATTGATCGGTCCATTTTATTCGGCGAGTTTAGACGATGGAGCCTTGCTGTACGAAAAGGCAGAGTTGGATATGAATGGGGCCACGCCTCCTCCGACGTCAAACCCAACGAAAGCGCCAACTGAGAGTCCAAGTCGTTTTCCATCTTTGGAACCTACTCCGTTATCATCGTCTGTGCCCTCGGTTTCTCCCAGCGAATTCCCTTCGGTAGAGCCTACTACATCGCCTACGCTTGGTCCGACTTCGTCATTTGGTCCAACCATACATGTGTATTACAAGTTTTATCCTGTAAGAATGCCTCACTGCCTTTGCTCGTCTATGAAACTTGTCGTTTTTATTCTAAGTCTTCCATCTCCTGTGATTTATGTTAGAATTACGAACTTGGGACTTGCGTTTCCGACGATGGGTATTCCGAGTTTGAAATCAACTTTTATGACACTCTCGAAGAATGTTGCAAGTTTCCGTGGCTAATTGAAAAGAAATGTCTCACGAATGGCTCGAAATCTCCTACCCATCGACCCACTGGAAAACCCACCAAGGCATCATCCGCGCATCCCACGAATCATCCATCAAAGCCTCCATCAACTTCTCCGACAAAGAGTCCAATCACCATCTCTCCAACGCGCAAGCCAATCAGTTCTTCTCCTCCTACCAATCCCCCTTCCAAGCACCCATCTACTTCTCCGACAAAGAATCCGGTAACTGTCTCTCCAACCCGTAACCCCAGTACTTCCCCTCCTTCAAAAAAACCAACATTAACACCGACCCAAAAACCCACGTCTTTGTCACCATCACGACGCCCCACACTCGGACCGACCATCCCGCCCAAACCATGTGATAACAAATGGCATGTATCCATTGAACCCGGCGAGCTGCAAACGTGCACCAATTCGTTGAATTATCCTACGGCATGGGATTCGAACCCCACGTTGAAATCAAAAATGCTGTTGGATACAGCTAAGCAATGTTGCGATAACAACTTTGATGGGAAGGAGTGTAATTTGATCAATGTTTGCGGAAGCATGAGTGCTGGCGGGCCTTGTTCGTCACGTTGGCATCTTGCCATCGAGAGAGGCGGGGCATGGTGAGTGAAACTAGTTGGTAATGACACTGCCTACACTTTCTGTGTTTTCTCATCGTCTCTTCTTTTCAAAAGTACCAACAATGATAACTTCCGATCCGAGTGGCCCGATTCTATGTTCCATGATACTGGAGAAGAGTGCTGTCTGAAGAACTTTGGGGGCGCTTGTGCCATGATTGATGACTGTCCCCAAACCACATCCACTTCCTCGACCGCTCTCACTTCTGCCACTTCGTCACCCGTTATCGTCGCTTGTAGCAATCCATGGCACATATCAACTCTTGGTGTGCCGAATACTTGCACGAATGATAAAACATATCCTGCTGCGTGGGACAACGAAAACGTTCGCCCGAATACACTGTTTAATTCTCCCGAAGCCTGTTGTGAGAAATTCTTCAAGGGCAAAGAATGCAAGCTTGTCAATGTATGTCCTGCTGTTACAACATCCACGACAACAACCCAAGCAACAGCAAGCGGCACACAAGCCAGTGGAGATTGCTCCAATCCATGGCACATTTCAACAGTCGGGGCTTCGAATACTTGCACTAATGACAATGTATATCCCGCAACTTGGAATAACGCACTTATTCGCGACAGTCAACTTCACCCTACCGCCAAAGCCTGCTGCGAGAAATCATTTGGTGCTGGTGTATGCAATCTAGTTGATATATGTACCAATACATTTTCCTCCTCTGGTTATTATCCGGTCATCAAGTGGCCAGGATGTACCAATGACAATTCTCCTCCGGAGTACATGAAGGGCTCCCCAGAATTCTTTTTCGAGTCGATTGAATCTTGTTGCTCTTCCAGCAATTTTGTGGTGACAGATTACGATGTTTGTTTAGAAAAGAGTGTTGATGTTACGACTTCAGCTACAACTCCGGCGACGACGGTCACTTCAGGAAAACCCACACTCAACCCCACTCCTCCTCCTTCTCATTCGGATGTGACCCCGGGAGACTGTTCCAATCCATGGCACGTATCTGTACTTGGTGCGACAAATACTTGTACAAACGATAACACGTATCCTGACGCGTGGAATGACGAAAACATTCGTGATACCCAACTCTTTGTAACCGCGCAAGCGTGTTGCGACAAATTCTTCAAGGGTAAAGAATGTAATCAAGTAAATGTTTGCCCACCATTGACCACTTCAACAAGTTCAACGATCCCAAACCAGTCATCAACAACGACAACGACCACCGCTACAGCGACGACGGCGACTACAGGGACCCCAACAACATCTACAACGGCATCTCAGAAACAATCTTTGTTTATAGACTGGGAGTCAAACCTTATTGACCAGACCGTAGTCCGTTTTGAAGGTACTGGAAAATGGAAAATAGATGACACGCAACCCTGCTGCAAAACAGGAGTATCGATACACAATCCCCTTTTGCTACCTGGCGAGTATTCCTCTATGCTTATCGACTTCACGATTCCATCAAGCGGTGGTAAAATCACGTTTAACCACAATATGGGGCTGGGAAAGTTCACATTCTTAATTGATGGTGACAGCAAGCTTAATGTAGCAGTCCCAGGTGGAGGGACGAAAAAGTTTGAAGCAAGTCTTGAACCTGGCAACCATATTTTCACTTGGAAGTATGAGCCGCCGTCAAATCCCAATATGCCTTTATCGTATGTTTGGATAGACAATATCTCAATTTCTTCACTAGACTAATCAACATAGGGCCCCAGCCTCAACATAACTCATAATTCATATAGTATTTAGATTCTCACAAGTGATGGTATGTGCACAGATACTCATCGAATGGGCAGTCTTTTCCTAAAAGATACACTTTCTTATGCGAAAGTTTGTCTCCAACTTGAATATACTCATCATCATTTTGGCTGCTTTGTGCTTCATCGTCCATCCCAATGTTTCATTCAAAAGGCTCAACTAAATCTTTTCGTCCCGCTTAGCCATGGTCTCACTTATAACATGATAGTCAGGGTTATTCCTGGTCATCCAGCTTGGAGTAGCCCCTCTTACCTCTGCTAATTTCAACATGCAAGTGCTTTCGTTCCGACGGCTGTAGAAATCCCCTTCTCTCTCGCTCTCATGTTGAAACTCGTCCACCTCAAACTGAATCAAAATACCCCGATTTCTCCATGTAAAGACCGGATTATACCATTTCTTTAGGCCAGGTGCATCCGTGTGGACATACTCTCGACGTCTACAAACCATGCCATAATCAAAATGATCAAAACTCAAGAAAAATCCCTCGACAATCTTCTCTTTTGGCTACTTTTCTTGGAATAACGAGTATTAGTGACAATCTTGCTCTCTCCGTTAATAGTTGAATGTCGACAATCAAATTCAATGTGTAACTCTTCATAATTCTTCTTAGAACATTGAGCACATCAGATGTATGGGTTTTCATCATATCCGAAAGAAAGCCAAAATCTCCACAGTCATAGCAATTATTTTTAGATTGCACCTGCGTTCATGAGGAATATCCATGGCAACGTACTTGTCAGCATCACAGCTTGAACACCAAGTTTGGTACAGCCATCCACAATCATATTTGCATGTGCTGCAATGACGATCGGAGGTGATACTCAAGACTTGGTAGTTCTCTTTGGCATGCCCCGAACACCAAATTCAGCAATTTCCTTCATATCCATAACTCCTTTATCCATAACTCCTTTGTGTCGTAAAGCCATCAACAATGCATAACATCATAGTATTACCATATTTCCTTCTAGTTTTCACTACAGATACCCACTGACCTATTTTTGTTTTACTCTTTTTATTCTGAGCAAGCAGATCGTCAGGCGGAGTTACTCCTGATTCCTTATTTGCCTGGTATCCTTATCAAGAACAGTGTTTGGATTTTATCTACCCATTTGTTTCGCACATTCATAACTGCTTTTAGTTTACGAAGTCCATTACGACTATTGGCCTGGACCTTGGACAATGACGTAGCAGCGACGGACAACGACGCGGTGGGAGTGGCAGGAGGCAGGAGTATGGAAGGTCGCTAAATATCAATAATTTTATTATAAGTGGATTTTCTCGATACAACAATTGATAAATAAATAATAATGATATCAACATACCCTGGACATCGACGCGGCGGGCTATTGATCATTTTCCGTTGCTGACAGCTTTGGGTGACGGTTTGGGTTGGAGAGAATGATAGCATTTTCCGTCGGGTCGGTCTCTGACACTGAACGATTCATCTTCGATGAAGTGAACAATGAAGTAATCGTTTTCTGCCATGGGAGGACAATAACTTTCGTCTACGCGCCATGGTTTGCAAAGAATTAAATCTAATGAAATGGCTTCCAATGTCAGCTTTGAGTTGGACAGCTGGGGTAATCAAGATATTTTAAAAATCTGAATTGAGTGTCATGCAAGTACGTTGTTTTCAAGTTCCTTCTAGTATGTACACAAAAAATATCAACTAGTATCGAGTCAAATTAGATAATTTGGACCATATTCGCAAAGATGGTACATAATCCATCATATCTCTTATTATTCCTTTAATTTTTCTGTGAATTTCTCCACTGCATTGCCAGTATCTTCGTCCTCTTACGGATAATCAGCTTCAACTCATTATCTCTATCAAATTGATGTATGACTGGGCTCATAGTGGTCCCATCCTGGTTGACCACAATAGAGTCATCATCAAACTTGAGTGACGCAGTAGTACCGTCATTTTGATTCGCTTTTCGTGTAACCAACACCCCTTGACTTCTTAGTGACGTATTTCTCATGGCTGCAAGGTTATTCACTGCTCCCTCCCCTTGCTTATATACGTGCATTTGACAACCATTCTCAACAAGCACGCTATTGAATCTAGCTGATGGATCATAAAACAAATAATTGTGAAACCCCTGATCACAACCCACTTGCTTGCATTTCGTCTCGTCAAATTGAGCGACCATAGCCACTGAGTAAAGCTCAATGGCATGCTTAGATCCCATAGTGGATCCAGAGCAGATAACTGGCTTTTCAGACATACTCTCAAAAGCATCTTTGCCATAAGCAGTCTTGATCCATTTTGAATTGTAGGAAGATTTCCCGATGTTGACAGCTTCCCGATTCTCCTCATATAAATCCAGTGTGCATGAATCATTGGAAGATGCGGATTGTTCAAATTGAAACGGATTGGACTGAAAGTACGAATCTCTGACGTCAAGAATTAAAATACGTGAGGTTGCTTCATACTGTCGACTCCATATCCAATACAATTCGTATCGTGCCGTGGCCACTGGTCTCGCTATGCGTGGATCTTTTGCCGGGCTTACACCGTCTTCGGTGGAATAGATACCATGTAGGTGACAATCACTAAATCCGTTGTTCGTGGTGGAACCCCTTCCCTTGTTGTTCGTCGGTAGGATGCGTTCTCCTCCTTTCGTGTAACATTCCCATGGCAATGCATACGAAACGACATTCAACCCATCACCGTGTGAATTGTCGTAAGATTTCAAGTAATCGGCGACATCGGGCTTCATGTCCTCTACCGAGCTGACGGCAAACACCACATCGCCATCGTATCCAGTGAGTTTTAACGACTCGACAAACGTCGCGTAGACTTCCAGTCCGTATCCCTCCGCGAATGCAAACACGGCATTTGTGGATGGACGGTGTGATCCAAAGTGGGGTTGGAGGATGACTTTGGATTTCGAAGAGACTGCTTCGTAAGGATAGGGATACGCTGTTCTGTTCAACGATCCCTTCGGAGCATGTTCAACTATTATTGCTGCATCAGCCTCTTTCTCTCTCGCCAATTCGGCTTGTGCTTCTTTTAGCGCCAATTTCGCTTCCTCTACCTTCGCTTCTGCTTCCTTTCGGTGATGCTCTGTACATTACGAAAAACCGAAAGGTTGAGCACAACGGTTTAACTCGACATAGATAGATGCTGGTGAAAACACACAGACTCGGAATTAAGATTATACCTGCGGTTTTCTTCTTTACGAAGTCCGGTATGGGCGGCAGACCTCCCTTGGCAGGCTCCCGTATTCTAGGCCGCGGAACAGACAGCAGAGCGCTCTCCCCCTTGTCGGCTTGCTGACGCAAGTCATTGTTGACGAGATGATGCGAGGTTATGGTGATGACGCATGCGGAGAGGAAGAGGACGAGAATTGTTCGAGAGATGGTTTTATCGTGTTTGTGCCGTGGCGGTGGTTTGGATGACGCGTGTGTTGGATTTGGACTGTTCATAGTTTCGTGATGGGATTTGAGAGATGTAAGGGTTCTCTTGTATCTCTCGGATATTGTTCAGGGTAGCGATGGGTCCTTGTTGATTCCCTCAGATTGCTACGGCTCACGGAAGATCAGTGTACGCCATACATTTTACGGGAGGTTTCTTGAATGGGGTTCAAATAGATATGACTTCATGACTCTTGATGAGCAGTGAGCAGTAGTAGGTAGTTGAATCGAGTTTTGTAAGTGAGCCTTGGCCAAGCTTGGCCAGCACTCTCCCTGTGTGGGAGTTGTGGCCTTTCAAGGTGGTATGTATTATAGGTATCGTATTATGTTGTTGGGTCCGGTACCTATCGTAGTAAGGTGATGACTGTTTCCCCGTATGTATTAAACTATTTTTTCAAAATCAGGATTTTGATTTCGTAAGCGTGTTGTGTCCACATATTGGATACACGCTCAGACACAAAAGGTTGACATGATGTTGTGTGTATCAGCGGATGAATTAATGACCCCTCGGGACGAAGTATTCGTGTTTGTCGGTATAATTTTTAATCTTGACTTTTACTTTATCGGCCCCTATTGCGCCCAGTAAGAAAGCTCGAGTCCACTCTTTCATACCTTTAATATCTTTCGCACTGAAAAGAAGATTTTCATGTATGAGCTTAAAAGCGAGCGTGAACAAGGGCTGTACTAGGTGCGGTAGTGATCTTATTCGTATGTAACATCATGAACATGGCCCTATTTATTATAGGTCGACGTTCCCCTCTAGGTTCCCCTCCCTCGCGGCTTTGACCGAATTTTAAAAAGAAATGAAGCTCACAACTAAAAGGCAATTTCGGACAACAATACATAGTAGAACAACAACCAACATTCCATCGCCCACCTCCTATAACATCGTTGATGGGGGTCACAACAAGTCGACGAAACGCAATCATCAAGTAGTCATCGGATCGTCGACCGACAAACACTTAAGAACAAGCACACATTAATGTCGAAAACTAACCTCAAATCCCTAAAATATCGACTTTAAGAGATGGATTCATCGTTGGATTCGGGTGCTTTTTTTGATAGACAATGTCGCAATAAACGTCGTGGTCCCCAGCGCAAGATGAAACAATCATCCCGCTATCTACCGCTGTCGTTGGTGTTGTGCTCTTGCCCGACCACCCTCTGCAGCCACCACCATGACTTACGGCATCACCAGCCACATGAATATCAACAGCAGGTCTCGCCAGACCAAGAACGCCATCTGGCACTGGTCAACACCAACCCCTTCCTGCCCGACTACACCACCACGACGTGCAAAAACGACAAGGCCGCCGAATCGTGGATGACGGCCGTCCCAGTCACGGCCGAGGCATGCTGCAAACAATACTTATCGTGGAACTTGCAGACGTGCGAGACCAATTCCAAAGCGTGGGCCTTGCTCAACAGCAACAGCGATGACTCGACCCAGGACGTTGTCGTCAAGTATTGGGCGGATACCACCGACGGGATATGCAAACTCGATGGGCCTACGAGGCCTTCTTGGGTCACTGCCATGGAAATTACCTATGAGAAGTGCTGTTCGGATTATTTGGCGTGGAGTTTGACCAAGTGTTTGGCTGCCAAGCCGGTCACCGTCCAGTATTATCCCGATTCGATCAAAGGTTACTGCAAGGTGGACGGACCGTTTAGACCGTCGTGGATCAACATTGTGGAAGACGATTACACCTCGTGTTGTCGGAACAATTTCCCCACTACCTTTGACAA
>JALLPD010000180.1:0-19525 GCA_036940065.1 Cyclotella cf. meneghiniana
CAGACTAAACACTATTTACTACATTGAGACTTTTTAGTCAAAAGTGAACAGCAAAAAAAATCAAATATTCGGTGTAAACACAATTCACTATTGGACTATTGGCTGGACTAAATCACAGACTTTGTAAAAATGTCATATTATGAAATTCGAAAGGGCAAACAAAGACAAGGCAAAGAATACATAGAGCACTACTACACAAGCAGGGCTTATGTTGCTTTTGTTGAGGGGCTGTTCAGGTGAGTTTGGTACCCTACGAAGTACCATACCATGTGGTACCACTCAGGAAAATTCTTCTCACCGCTTTTGGACTTTTGTGGGATCTTCAGGCAAGCATTCAAACACCCCCTTGCCAGGAGATTGGGCCCTGAACAGGGGCCATCTCTAATGTGTGTACCAACTGTAAGTCCTGCAGGAACTGGATATTTTCCAGATTCCTATGTAGCAGATGTGACAGTGATTTCTGTTCCTGATGTGACATGCATAGTGGGCGTCACAAGAGGTATGGGGTATGATATATATGGTACAATACCACATTGTAGAGGTCGTACATCTTCTGTCTCCAACGCACACTCATTTTCGTTATGTGTTCTTGTGAGAGCATTTTGGCGTTTCCTCACACTCTCGTCAACAAAAATAACGCTCCCATCGCAAAATGCCAAAAACCCAAAGCACGACATCCAAACATTGCGCACTGCCTTTACAAAGCAATGGACTGTTCAGAAATGACACTCTTGGCACGTCCAATGTCTATTTCGTGAGATATGCATCACGAAAAAATCATGCCCGGGGCTTTGTGCTTGTCGCTCGAGACTCAAAGTACGCGCGAGCTCAAATATCCTCTTGTGCATTCACAACGCTCTGTAAAGTATATCGCTTCCAGCGAGTGTCATGTACACGCATCTGGTTCTGGTCTATTCGCGCATCATCTGAACTTTGGGAAAACTATCGCAACGTCGGAGCCAACTTATCTTAATTACACTTTCTGAAGAGGCCGTAGCCAACGAATCGAATCATGAAGGCAACATTATTATTGTTATTGATAACGTCCGTGGCGGGAAATATGTTTGACGAGGTCGAGGTGAGATACGCTCTCCAATTTTTATCTGTCTCTTTGGCTCGTCCTGGCGTCGGTATTCTTTGTCATGTGCAGTCAACATTTGCATGGTGGTGTCGGCTAATCCGGAGATTTTGGTAATTCGGTTCGATAATCAAGAAGAGCGAATTTCGTTATTGTCAAGTTGTTATGGCATGGTCATGTGATGTGAAGCAATAAATCGACTCAGGTTCAACATGAGGTATTAAATATCTAGAGCCAATCGATGAGGAATTCAGTGAGACTTATTTGTTTGAACGCTGTGTCGTCTCTACTTGAGATGATCCGTAACATCGGGAAACAGGCATCCACCCGAAAAGTGTGAATAGTTGTTTTCGTGGTGTCGCTGATTCTCGTGGCATCTACCAGTCGTTTTGGCAACAAAAGCTTGTCGAGTGTTTAAGTCCCACACACAGTGAATGAGCACCGAAGAAATTGTTTTTAGTATGCGAATTAATCGCTGATCACAGGATTCAGTCTTGGACGATTTACTGCACAATCATCCATCAATGTACTCTGCTAAGCCACAAATCTCGCGTCACTTTTTGTTACTATGACATACAGGATGTCTCAAATCGAAGGCATGCTCTCTTCCAAAAGGCTCACGGAAGAAGAGTGCAAGAAGAAGCCGAGGCAACAGGAGAGGCAACATCATCAACATCTACTACAACGACATCCACATCATCATCGTCATCATCATCGGAAGCAGCGGAGACAGAAGAAGAAGTTGACGAGTCCGTTACCATTCAACTCACTCGTACCCCAACCAAAGGAACAAGCACTTCCAAGAGGACAGCTCCGAAAAAGCCTACCAGTACAGCTTCCACTACTACAAACAAACAAAAATCGGACGATGCTGTTTCTGATACCGTCCCAACCACTCCTGCCGAAAGTAAGAGAGAATCTAACGAAAATACGAGGGTTTCTGCCATGGTGACGGATCTACCGACTTACATGCCAAGTTATGTCCCCACGGCCTACACTCCAACCGTCGAGCCATCTGGCAAGGCACGTAAAGTCGACCCCGATAACTACGACGATGACTCCATCATCACCAGAACCAAATCAGGCAAGACGGACAGCGGCGGCGGCAAGGGTGGCAAGGGCTCGAACCCTACCTCGAATGTATGCGAAAAACGATTTGACCTTGCGTGGGAAGCCAATGTCAAGGTTGATTACGCCATTGCTGATACTAAAACACAAATGAAAGAACAATGTGCATTTGACACTACAAACACAGCTGCTAGTCCATTTGCGCCGAATTTGTCATGTCCTTTCATCTACACTCCTGACACTGGTTTCTTGGACAATGAAACAGCAGTGGTGAACTACTTTCTAAATATCACAGGCAGCGATTCCATCGGAATAGCATTCTGGTTGTTTCAACTGTATTGTGGGTGTGATTTGGGTATCAACGAGCAGTGCTTGGATAAGGTCCCTACACTAACTGGCAGTTCGCCAGAGGGCAACATTCCATATTGCACTTTTGCAGGGATCTGGAACGGGGATTTTGCTTTGAACAACTACTTTGATTTGGATAATGATGTGCAGACTTGTGGGTGTTACTTTGTTAGTGTGGAGCAATTAGGGGTGGACAATTGCCCTGGCGTGGATCTCGGTGCATTTTTCGTGAACCCTGCTAATACTACGCGGCGTTGATTGATGTCGTGAGGTGAATGAGTTGCAGTGTATCATGTGTATTCCTGAATGGTTAACTTCATATAAAGACAGATTCAACAAGACTTGATATGGTTGATGTTTAGTAGAGTTCTTTGTGTGGTCTATTGGTGATCTTCTTGGCTTGTGTTAGAAGGGGAAGAGTTCATTGTTAGGGTCTGTCTAAAGGAGTTGAATGTCTTCAAGCTATTTTCTTCATGCTAGGTAGGGAAAGTTATTGGGCAAAGCAATGATCAGTAGGTCATGAAATTTTGTTTCCCTAATATGGTGTGAGAGCACTGCAGGTCAAGAAAAAGTCAATTCAACGATATGACTTGGTAACCTTATAAATTAACAAATATAAGTGAGGTTGCCAGAAAGTGAGCTCAGAAGAAAAAACCCTTGACGTTGGGAGAAGTAATGAATCATAAATTATTATATCAAATGACTGAATAGCCAGATATGACTAAATTTTTTATGCAGGAAAGAAAGAAATCCTTGAAAACAACAATAGCAGATGAACACATTTTTTCTATAAACCAACAATATGGTATAATTTTTAAAAGAAACAAGGCTCCTTGGAAAAATGTTATTTTCAAGTAAATGTGTCTTCTCAGCAGCTGGTAGAAAGGTGATGCCTCTGGCATTTTTAATAATGAGAGCAGTATTGTAACCGTTGGCCTACATAAATTTTCAAAAATGGGATATTTCAAAAAATAGTCTATTTTTGAGCCTCAAAAATAGCTTATACATTGAAAATAGATTATTTCTCAATATACTGGGTTTCAACCATGGCTAAGATATTTTTGGCGGCTAATTATTTTGGCTACCATTGGACTATATGATTGCCATAGTTATAGATACTGATTGTTATTGTGCAGCCATGTTGATCATCTTCATGTGTCGACAATTGCTAAAATACAAATCTCGTTTAGAAGTGGATAAATTTCTAGGGTGTACATCATTTGTACTCACACATCATTGTTCTTTTCATCCATCAGACCCTCTCATCACATCTGCAAACATCTGGGAGAAATTGATGAAGGAGCTTCTTCCTTGACTCCAGAAGAAGACTGGATTTTGCATTTGCTGTGAACGACAAGCAGGGTTGGACATTCCTCTATAGGAAGTGTTCATGTCATTGCTGGATGACATTACTGCAGGACAACAGATGGATGGATGAATTATTGCCACTGACTCTTGTCACGTCTTTTGTTGTTTTCCCAAAAACAATGAAGAAAAGTAAAAGTATTCCTGTGTTGGCACGTTGAATGCCTTCTACAATGTTATTGTCCATGTGAGTGTTTTGGCTGTTGTCTTCCTAGCAAATAGTGGACAGCACCCCTCATTGGTTTCGCCATCAAGAGATGTGTAAGAGGATGTAGTAGAAGACTTCATCAAACAATATGATATTGCATACATTCACAGGAATTTGTCTACAGATGAGACTTTATTGAATAACATGAAGAGAAAACTGATTGCATATGATAGAATGCGAGCTTCAAAATGTGTCAGATATGACTGGTACAGTCCCTTGTGAAAATTTGGTGACCGTCAGTTCAAATGTACCTTCCTTCTTAAGAGAAGAGTGGAGAGCATCATGTCCCATCTTGCCACTTTTGACTTTTTGGTTGTCATCTGTTGATTGTTGTGGGAGAGAGTCCATTGGCCCAATTGTCAAATTTCTATCAGCTCAGAAATCTATATGTTATCTAGTTTCATTTTTAGCCTTCAAGAATTATGTTCAAATGGGAGAGAGCACTGCCAGAATGTATGAAAATTGATTCAAGAAATAGTCAGGTGTCTGGCTATATTAGATCACTATTTGAGATTTCCATCAAAAAGTGATGCCAGAAAAATAGTCGCATTGCACAAGAAAGCTTATGGCATTGATGGGCGTCTTGGGTGTCTTGATGTGACAAAGATTTATTGAGTAGTATGCCCTGTTGCATGGAAAGGTCAATTCAAAAAGGAAACAGGGAATCCCTAGAATTGGTCTTGAAGCAGTATCAGATTATAATTTATGGATTTGGCACAGTGCATTTGGCTATCCAGGACCACTCAACAATATTAAGATCTAGGATAGGTTGTCATTGTTTGAGTCAATGCTTGATAGTTGTCATGATGATATTGACTTTCTTCCACATTGATGGACACAACTTTGACCAAATATTTTACTTACTTGATGGTATATATCCATCTCTATATTGCTTACTTGCCACAATAAACAATACAACAACTGCTCTTGATTGCTTCATTGAACCTGAGCAAGAGAATTGCTGAAAATCCATCGAGAGGGCTTTTGGAGTGTTGAAGAAGAAGTCACTCTCTGTTGGTAAGAAATCAGTCTTGTATCATTGTGGAGACATGTTTTATCTTGTGCCTGCAACAATTGTAAGCACAATGTGATGGTTAAAGAGCAAGTCAGTAATGATCACATTGATGATGACACATTTTATGAGGTAGAAGATGTTCGGTATGATCAAAGTAATTCTGATAATGATTCTGCGAGTAGTGAATGCAGCAATGCTAATAGAGAGAATAATGCTGTTGGCAATTTCGATTTGTAAAATGTGAGAGACAGAATTCTGAAGTATTCAATTATTTAAAAGCATTGGAATAAACTATAGTTGGATGATACCTCTTTGCAACTTCAGGACACGATGAAGAAATACATATTCAAAAAACATTATGGGATGATGGGACTCTAGATGTGACTGAAATGGCGAATGACTATGATCCTTAGATTTTTTAATCATTGGTATTCCCTTGACTTTTTTTAATTAGTATTTATAGTTTAGGTTATGTGGTTGTAATCTATTTTGATCCAAGCACAGTTAAAGTAGAAATATATTATCATTCAAATATCAGCAGACTGACTCATAACACACACGCACAGCTCAGCATTGATTCCCTTATTCTCCAATCAATTCACATTGCATGCATGATGGAACCTGTGTTTCTGTCCACATGTACCTTGGTAAACATCTAGAGGATGACCTCTACTTCCAAACAGACATTCCAGATAAGTACACTTCTTCTTTCTTACTCCCTCTTCTCCTACCCCTTCATTTGTTGCATCATCCTCAATAGCAGCTTCATGTTTACATGACATGCAGACATGGCAGGCATCTTTAAGTCATCTTCATTCATGTCAGTACTGGCTACCTTTCCCTCTCTGTCTTGCACTGCACCTTCCTTCTCTTTCTCCAACTTCCTTATACACAATGACAACTCCTCATTTTCCATTTGCAGGTGTAGACGCTTGTTCCTTGCCTGTGCATTAATGAGATCAAATACCTCTGTAAAGTACTATTTTGGCATCTCAGATGGGGCGGGCCATAACCTGATCATTAGCCATTGTCTGCATTATCTTGTTGGCTTTCGACAAACCATCTTCTAGAGTCTTCAATTATGAAGTACCAACATCAGCAGGTGCAATAGCTTTTGCTATATCTTCTGTTACCTTGTTGACAACAAAGTCAGTTGCCTTGCCCTTCTTGGCACTGTCTCTTCCTACTGGCTGTTTACTGTTTGTAATAGCAGAACTGTGACGGGACTGTGCCCCAAACAGATGGCCTTTTGGGGGTTCCTTTTCTTGTTTCTTTCTTTGCTTTTCTTTTGTTATGCACTCTTTTTGTGATGTTCAAGTCTGTTCATCAGTTCACTTCTTATGAGCCATACAAACCCAAGAAAGACACAGAGTTCCAGAATTTTTGTGATTGGCATGCTACTTGGTACATCTGCAGGCTACGCATTCTTTACCTGTTTATGGAGTTGATTGTTACATAGTGGTTTGAGTAGAAATAATTTATAATTTTGGTTGATCAATCAATTCAATTCTTAGTTTAATTGTCTACATCATACTAAAGGTGCATTTGCCTCAACCCACCGTGATCATGGTCTCTCACAGGTTATGATGCCCGTTCATGCTTTTTGATTGTTGAGGTTTTGATGCCCCTCTGGTTATAGCATTATTCTGATGATCCTCAGTTTGTTTGATCGCCCCAACTTGGATCCTTGCACTGTTTGATCCAGTCCTGCCCGTCTGCAGATTGACTCGATTCCTAAGCTTTCCGGTCCCTGCGGTTTGATCCCAATACCAAGTCCTACTGTTTGTCCTGCTCCATCTGCGGTTTCACTCCTCTTCCAGCTCCTGCATTGCTTGCGGTTTCAGCACATCACTAACAACAATTCATCAGACTTACCATGGCAATGTCAACTTCACCTGTGATTGCACTCGCCATTGAAGTTATGGTTTGCTTTCTATGCCTCTTGCTGGTATCCTCTTTCATCCTTCGCAATGACTCTTCTACAGAGGTTCTGCAAGTGCTGCGATGGTACACCTCTGAGATTCATTGGGTCCCATCGCCATGATCCCCACCAGTACCCAATTCAAAAATCTGTTGTTGTGTTGTTGTGTGGTAGCAGTCTGTTTTTGCTTCAAAACCCTGTTGATGGCTGATTGTTGTGTTGTTTACGGCATCTTACTTTGCCATTTACACTCACCTCATGTCTCCCTTCCTCACAACTCCAATAAAGATGAGTTTTGAGTCTGCCTTCAACCCTGAAGCCTTTGTGTCTACTCCTCATGCCCACCATGAGCACCAGCTTAGTAACGTGGCCACCAACCTGGACAACATCCTGTTTGGTGAGGATACCTGCCTCCAGGTTCCTCATGTCTCTGATGTTGTTGACCTCAATGGTTCCATGGGTCATGCAGGGGCTATGACTGTTTGCATTCATGAAGCGGAAGGAGACATTGATCCAGAAAGAGATGTTGATTGCAGCATAGTCAATGAGGACAATTTCATGGCTGTAGTTCAAGCTGAAGTGAACAAGAGGGATATGACACTTGAGGGTGTGTTGGAGGCAAGGCGGCAGGGGACCATGGAGGTGATGGATCATGGGTTTGAGGAGAAACTGTCCTCAATCCTTGTCAGGTCGCTGTTAAGGTGGTTGACAGTGGGGGATGTGATGGCTGTGGTGGCACAAAGATTTTCTCATCTTCCTCCTTGCCTGAACCCACGGTAGTCATCAATGGGATGTAGTTCAGTGCCTTGCCTTGCTCAGCTACCAAGATGGATGACCACAAATTCTTTTTGTTGAAGCTTGACCACTTCAACCTCAATAGTATGGCCAAGGACAAGCTTTTCTCTAGGGCTTGAGGTGTCCTGAAGACAAATTTTCCGCACCTGGACTACGGCAAGTTGTTGGACAGTTCTTCTCCTGCTGATTTGGACAGGATGCTTCCATATCAAAGGACCGCAACGTCTTGGGCAAGATGGACTGCATCATATGATACCCACAGTATCTTTTTGTTGTAAGATTTGGACAATTTACTGAACCTGTTCTCATCGAGAATGCCCACAAGATTGACCTGTTGATAGACTACAAGAAGGCTCACCCTCATTGTGTGTGGAAGTGGCAAGAGGCTGTGATGTCCATCCTTCCCCATCCTGATATCAAAAGTTGCAGCTGGGCCCTTTCAAAACTCAAGAATTCCATTGAAGATTCCCTTCTTATCCAATTAACCCAATCTCTCACCCATCATCCTGCCTCTCAGCAAGATGGTGTCTCACTTTGGTTTGCACTTGCCATTTCACTTGATGCTAATGACCACAAAGCATTTGGTGGCGGAGTATATCAACAGCCATACCCTTAGTGACACCAAGGGTGAAGATGTGGGGATGGCCTTGTCCTCCTTCATGGCAGCAGCCTGCTCTCTTTGCAGCTTGCAGCTCTGATGTACCATCAGATATTGTAGAGCATTATCTCAACAGCATGCTTATCATTGACAATGCATTGATTTCAGGCAAGTTGTTACTGCCTTGCTGGGACACTGCCATGCCTTGGGTAATCCTTGCTACAAATCTGCAGTGGATTTGTTAGACAAGCTAGATGTTTTCTTCATCAAGTTGACTGCAAAATATCCTGTGCTGTTAAAGCTAAAGAAATGGCCAGTCTATGTGTCTATCTCTGATGATAGTTTCTATGAGATGGCATATTCATCACATACTCCCTAAGCTCCCAATGATGTCTCTTTACAAAATGAACTTCTTCCTCCAACTCCGCAATGGCCAAAGTGGTATGACAACTCTATCAGCAAGAAATGTGGGAAGAAAGGGCATCTGGAAAAGTACTGTGGTGATCCTGATGCCTGTAACTTTTCATTTGTCCTCACACTCATCCTCCTAACTCCTCTAACTCAGGCGGTGGTGTGAGTTCTGCCAATAACACTCGATGCATGCCCCAACCTGCATTCAAATCTCCCACTCATTGTTGCAAGTTCAACCAAATGGTGTACAATCTCTTGCTTAAGGCAGTCTCAGAAAAGGATCACAAGCTCTTTGTGCACTTGGATGGCGATGTTGAGAAGTCACATGATGTTGAGCCAGAAATGAATGCTAATGTGGCTGACAGCAATAGAGATACAGTTGAAGATACCAGTGATTTTGGAGAAGAGAAGGACTCAGCGGCTATGGTATTTGCAGCACTGGGTTTGGACTCTTTAAACTGGAAGGCAGCCTAATTTCTAGTATAGGCAATTGCCCACCTTTCAAATGTTCCAGATTCCATGATTTTCTTTTGTGGCAATTGGCATGATTTTATCTTTTGGCCTGGTTTTTCCAGATATTAGCATGGTGCTCAGAGGTGGTGGTTAAGACTCAGCATGATTACCATTTGCTCTTTTGGCAATGCAGTACTTGGTGTTAAGTCCTGTTGCCATCAGGTAAGTTTGTCCAGTGGTCTTCTCGCATTGATCAGTGCTTTACCAAGTCACTAACTGTGACATTATCTTCATTTAGCCACCTGTCATATTCCAGTGCTACACCCACAAGACATCATATCAGTCCATTTTTTTGTTGTCTGAATCATCAGTGGGGGATTGCCAGGGGCTTTGGCTCATCACATGGATAAGATGATTGTGGACTAGCACTGCCTTGCACCATCTTACCCAACTTGGTAGCTGATGAACATGTCTCAGTGGATTTATCTAAACTCAGCTCCATGTTGGATTTGGGTTCATCCAAGTTTGTGTTTGTTCAAGCTGTGGAGTCTGTTTATAACTCTTTGGGTCAGATGGCAAACACTCCAATGATTGTTGATTCTGGTGTTTCTTGTTGCATATCGCTGCATCATGAGGATTTTACCACATACTCTATCAGCAGTGTTAAATCAAGGACTAGTCAGCTATTAACAAGGTGGGTAGTGAAGGCCTTATAGCATGGAGGGTGTTGGACAAGTTTGGTCACAAATGCACCATTAACCTCAAAAGTTACCATGTTCCTACTGCATTGATTTGTCTCATCAGTCCCCAGTGTGTCTTTCAAACTTTCAAAGGGAGTCATGTTAGACAGGATTGAGGTACGTGTTGAGACTTATGAATAGGTCAGTGTTAGAAGCTCCACATGGCTCAGCTAATCTTCCCATTCTCCTGTTGAGCAACTTGAGTTGAGCTACATACTTTTGGATGAAGTGTTTCTGTTTTACCAAGGTGATGGTGGATCTCTGGAAGAATATGTTCTGGTCGCCTGGAATCAGAATCTCATGGTGAGCCCAACAGATATATTGAATTGGCACCATTAACTCTCTCATGCAGGACTGTCCACTATTCATAATTAGTGCAGGTAGAAGAGACAGGCTAACATCTGTAGCATCACTGATCTCTAGTCTATCCGACAAGGGACCATGTTACCATGCATATTCAATGTCCCTGGATCCGTTTGTGATGAACTTCTGCATGACGCATGTTTCACATCCAATGCTATTTGCCAGGAACCTCCCATCAGTGCTGTAACTTCCAGGGCAATGAAAGAGATGATCTTGAAAAAAGACCATGTAGACCCAGGGGACTGCATCATTTGTG
Organism: Cyclotella cf. meneghiniana; assembly: GCA_036940065.1. Taxonomy (NCBI): domain Eukaryota; phylum Bacillariophyta; class Thalassiosirophyceae; order Thalassiosirales; family Thalassiosiraceae; genus Cyclotella; species Cyclotella cf. meneghiniana. Next base: position 10,620 of record JALLPD010000180.1, read on the forward strand.
ACCACTTCACAACCCCTGTCCCAGGGTGTATGATGGCATCGTTGGGCCACAGTTCATCAGCCAATGGTTTCACTTGTGGGACAATTTTTGTTGATCACTCTTGTGGGTAAACATTTATCCACAACCAATGGATAAACTTGGTTCAATAGACCATTTGTGGTAAGTTACTCCTTGAGTGTGAGGCTGCTGATGTAGGAATCAGGATCACATCGTGTCACGATGGAAGCGGAGTCTTTAGCTCTGATGAGTTTAAGTGGCATTGTGAGGAGCTTTGTCAGCAGTTGACTTTCAGTGGGGTTGTCACAAAGTTTCAGAATGGGGTGGACAAACAGGCCATTGGAAGAGTGACCTGCATGACAATAGCCACTGTGTTATACACAACTATGAACTGGCCTGGTGGAAAGTTCATTGATCTCTGGTCACTTGCCATCTCATATGCAATGCCGGTCCACAATCATGTTCCTCCAAGTGGATATGGCTAGTCTCTTGACAAATTATGGTCTTGTGTTAAGCACTGTTGGTGTGTCCTTCCACAGGCTCATATGTTTGACTGTCCGGTTTATACTCTTGACCCCAAACTCCAGGACAGGAAGAAGTTACCACAGTGGAGATTTTTGTTGATTTCTTTCCGGATTACTCTACCTTGGTGCCTTTGGTTCTCAATCCTTGTACTCAACATATCTCCCTGCAATGCCATGTCATGTTTGATAATGACTTTACTATGGTTCTGACTATATCCAGTGAGATGTTTAGAAATCAAGAGTTTGAGCAGATATTTCAGACTAGTTGTGCGAGATACCTTGATCTCCTAAATGCTGGGGCCTCAGAGGATTTGGAAATTGATACACTGGAACTACCCTCCCCTTTGTTGTCTGATGATTGGCTTTTACAAGCAGATCTTACTACGCATCGGGATTTGGCTCCCCTTGATGCAGACTCTGATCTTCCTGTTTCATTGGATCCAGTGACAATTGTTCCAGAGGGAGCATCACCATCTACTGTCCCAAAAAGGACATCCAAATCCAGTTTACCAATTGCTTGATTCTTATCTTCTGTTTCATATACATGTCACAGTTGTCATGTCAAGAATTTGACCTGGTAGAATGGTTCAGCTTCTGCCAGACTTCATAGTTAAGAGGAGTGTCATGCGTTGTCCTCTGTCTGGGATTGGGGATAACTGCCAGTGGATGTATCTAATGTGGGCAGGAGTCATGTTGCACAATGTCAAGTCTCTCAGGTTCACCATAGAAAACTTCTCTAACCCTACGTCATGCAAGGAAACTGGGATGATATCATCCAGAATACTTGTGACGGATATGTTACTTTGTTTGCAGAGTACTTTGAGCTAGATCTTTCCAATCACATTGAGGCATTTACCATTGCAACTGTTCAGCCCCATGTTCTCAGTGCTCACATGGCATCTAATGATTCTGATGCTCCCACATGGACTCAAGCTATCCAGGGTCTGTTTCAAGACAAATGGTGGGAGGCAATGGGAGTAGAACTGAATACCCTTGAGAATGATCTCAACACTCGGGAGTTAGTCACAAGGAAAGACTGGATGAATGTTCTTCTGAGCACATGGGTGCTTTCACAATTAAGTGCTTTCCTGATGGACTAGTTAAGAAATTCAAAGTTCTGTTATGTATTGTGGTGATCTCCAAAAAGAAGGAATCGATTATTTTGAGATGTAGTCTCCTGTGGTTCAATGGACTACGGTGCACACAAGATGATTCTTGCCACCAATCAGCACCTTGTCACTGCCAAGGCTGATGTCACAGCAACATTTGTCCATGCTGAGCTTGCCGCCAATGATCACATTTATGTTCATCAACCGGCAGGTTTTTGTTGAGGCCACAATTTGGTCTTGGAACTCAAATGGTCTGTTTATGGTCTCAAGCAGGCTTGGCAATATTTCTTCACCTACCTCAAAGACTGCTTGGAGCCAAAAGAACTTGGTCTGAAACATTCAGCTCATGACCCATGCCTTTTTTGGTCATGATGTCATTGTAATGGTTTACGTGGATAACATTTTGTTCTTTGCTAAGGATGACAGAAAAATCCAATGTGTCATTGACACTTAGAAAGAAAAGGGCATTGCCATTTGTTGGGAAGGCACAGCTGAAGGTTTTGTTGGGGTTGACATAGAACTATCTACATCTCAGGATGGCCACCCTCAAATTACTTTCCAACAGAAGGGTCTTTCAGCTCATATTATCACTGCTCTGGGTTTGGATAGCAATCTCTCAACAAGATTGAGTACACCCACTGAGGTCGGGACACTTCTCAAGGATGTCAAGGGGGTGTCAGTCTCTGGTCATGTCAACTTCCCCATGGTGGTAGGCATGCTGCTCTATTTGTATGGCCACCCTCATCCCAATATTGCTTTTTCTGTTCATCAGGTGGCCAGATACACCTTCAAGCCTAACTACCGCCATGAACTTGCCCTGGTTTGGATTGGATTTTATCTCAAGGGCACCAAGGATTAAGGTCTCATTTTGTCTCTTGCTCCTGATCTGCATGTTGACTGTTATCCTGATGCTGACTTTGCTGGGCTCTATGGACACAAGGACTCATAGGACCCTCATTGTGCTTGCAGTAGAGCTGGTTACATTATCATGGCTTTTGGTTGTCCAATGGTGTGGCATTCTAATTTGCAAACAGAGTTTTCATTATTCACAATGGAGGCTGAGCATGTAGCATTCCACATGGCTTGCAAGGATTTGATTCCAGTGGTCAGTACCATCCAAGAGTTGAATACAGCTGTTGATCTTAGTGATGATTTCATTACAAACTTGTATATCAAGATCCACAAGGATAATGTTGGTGCTTTGACTCTTGCCAAGCTGGACCCAGGCAAGATGTCACCATGGTCTAAGCATTATGCTATCTTGCGGGTTTATCTCCTTGCCTGAAAATCAGGTGGAGGCGGCTAAAGCAGATAGCAAGAATCAGCTTGGGGACATTTTCACCAAGGGTTTGACAGCTCTTACTTTTGAGTACTTGTGCCATTTATTGATGGGTTGGTGATTTCATCAGTTATCAATGCCAAGAGGGAGTGTGACAGGACTATGCCCCAAACAGATGGTTTTTTGGGTTCCTTTTCTTGTTTCTTTCTTTGCTTTTCTTTTGTTCTGCTTTTTTGTTGTGATGTTCAAGTCTGTCCATGAGTTCACTTCTTGTGAGCCATACAAACCCAAGAATTCTGACAGCAAAGTTCAAGAATTCTTGTCATTAGCATGCTACTTGGCACATAAGTTCTCCACAAGCTATGCATTCTTGACCTGTTTATGATGTTGATTGTTACATAGTGGTTTTAGTAGAAATAATTTATAATTTTGATCAATCAATCACTTCAATTGTCAGTTTAATTTTCTACATTTTACTAAAGGTTTGTTCACCTTGACCCACCATGATTGTGGTCTCTCACAAGAACTGGACAACTTTTGTGATGAGCCCAATTGCAGAGGAGATCAATATCACTCACCAATTTGTATTGCATCCTTTCTTCTTGGCTGCGGACTTCTCATATGCCTGGAGTACAGAACAAAACTTTAGTTGATTAGAGAGGAAGAATTGTACTTGAATGTAGGGGAGTGGACTTCATTGGCAATCCATCAGTCACTTGATTCATGTGAAGAAGTCTCATTGCCTTCCAGTACATATCCATGTCAGGATCATCCCTGATCTGACCTGAGGAAGGAGGATGCATTGCTACAATCCCTGCAAATTTTTGGATGGGTGGCTGAAGATTTGTGTACACTGGCTCTTCAGTGATCCTTTGGGATGATCATCAGGCATGCCTCTCCAATCCAGATCATTCTCTCATGTCCTGGTGCCTCCGCAATGTTCGAGTTTTACTGGATGTGCATTCTAGTCCAGAATGCCAAAGCCTTCTGATTTGTCCCAGTCATGGGATCCTCAGACACAGACATCTAACTTCTTGCAAGAATCAGAAGCTCTTCAGGCAAGTAGCCAACTCCTTGCTGGACCTGTAAACAAAAATGCAATCAATGAATCCAGCACTGTCAACTTAATAGAAAGAAGAAAAATTCAGAGACACTTATACTGTATTTGAACTGGTATTGTTTGTCGTTTTCTTTTTTGCCTTGTCTCCAGTCTGAGATGTCGTTTTCTTTTTTGCCTTGTCTCCAGTCTGAGACTTGTACCCAATGAAAGCTAGTGGTGCATTATTTCCCTCTGAATGTAAGGCTTGGCTGTAGCATATGCTTTGTTGCCAGAGTTCTCTTCTTTGTCCACATTCTCTTCTGAATCAGAATCATGTATGCCAGTGCAACAACTGGAGGTGGAGATGGTGGGACCTTCTTGTCTTTGTCATGCGAATGTATGGGAAGAATGGATGAAGGAACATCTTCCTCATCTTCAGAAGATTCATTAGACGGCAGATTTTATGGGACTCAATTATGCATTCTCTGGGTGGACATTCCTCTACAGGAAGCATTCCAGCTTTGTTGTCACTGGATTGTATTTTACTACAGGACAGCAGGCAGGGGGGTGAATGTTTGCCACTGAAGTGAGCAGAATGGATTATTTCACACCGTTGAGTAGATGTGATTGCATCTTTTGGTAGAAAAATAGGGAATGATTGATGGCTGATGGCAGGCTTGGTTCGCATTGGTACTAGTATCCCAAGACCTGTAGACACAAAAATAGTGATTGGTGACTGATTTAGTAACCGGACAAATAAAATGGAATGTTAACCAAATGCAGCTTGAAAAGGAACCGGTCAGAAAAAATTACATTAACTATTTTTTTGGTAACCGGTCATCATTCTTACTGTGACTTCACTGGCAAAGTTGGGGTTCTAGTTACCATTTTGACAAAGTTAGGTCAAAAGTAGGAACTTGGCCTGAAAATAGCACCCATGGCTGAAACCAGCCTACGAATATTATAGTTTAATGTAGAACTCAAAAATAGGCTTCATCCCAAAAATAAGATAATTATCAAAAATAGGATATTTCTTGAAAATTGTCTTATTTGTAAGACCATGATTGAGAAGTAAGCAAATAATGAGTAATATGCTTTCAAGAATTTTACTATGTATATGATCATTATTGCGGTTATGTGTCAATCATGCAATCCAATGTCAGTATTCTTTGTGAGATGATCTGATTTGCAACAGATTGCATGAGTTTTAAGAAATGAAATATTTTCAAATTCTCTGAGTTTTCAAGTTTGATAAAAAATTACTTAATGCAAAATTATTATAAGACTAGTGGGTGACTGCCAAAACCCTTCTAAAAATTTTCAGGTCTACATTCTAAAAATCTACATTGATTCTAGAATGGTTCTAAATTGATTCTAAACTGGGGCAAGGGTCCGGCAACTTGTCCCAGATTAGAATGAATTCTAAATACTTCTTCATACCATCTTTCCCAAAAAGGTATCATTCTTCACCATATGGCAAAGGGGGGTCAGGCTGGCATTCTGAACTATAATAATCACCTTCTCATCCCCATTGTCAAAAAAAATCCCAACCGGTGCAGATCTTTGGCTGTGATTGTGGGGCTATACAAGGAAGCAAGTGGTGTTTTGGGAAAACGAAATCATGTGAAATGATAACATGAAAAAATATGATCTAGATACTACCATACATCTATCATGTTCATTACACCCTATCTTGTTCCAGCTAGTTTATTTTGGTGGTAGAAGGCTTTGTACCCTCGTGACCTACCAAAAATACATCAGGTGATGTGAAATGATGTGTAGTGAGTTAAGTAGCCACTAACCACAACTTTTGAAACAATCAGATTATGGGGCACCCAGCATATGGGCAAATTGGCCATGCAACGTCAAATCTATTCAAATTGCATTTAGGTAGAAAAGAGAGGTTTAATGGCTCGAAAACACAAATGTTCAGAAAAAAGGTGAGGTTTTGTAAAGTGTGGCTACCCCAATGATGTGGCTATCTCATTAAGTTTTATGGTAGCTATTTTAAATTTTTAGACCTTTCAATTTCATAGTTTTTACTTGATTTTCCATATATTGTAGGTAAATATTGGTAGTTCTGATGGTACCATAAGGCCATAATTAAATATATAGTTATCATTATGTCGGGGTCAAGAGAACACTCATAAACATGATGATCAGCTAAAAGATACCTAATAACACAAAAAAGTATAATGTATCATTTTACTAGATATACACCATACCAGTACATACCTACCTACCTACTATTCTGCTTCACACTCTCCATCCTATATGATATTTAATATTAGATCATTACTTTTTATTGAATGACTTTTATGATGTATCATCAACTATAATAATACATAGCTTGTAATAATAGTGTGATTCAAAATTGGTGAGCAATATACTAGTACCTATTTTATGATACTAGATCTAATTTATCTTGACAATAGAGGGATGAAATCTAAATTAGACTTGACCTTTCAATTAAGAAAGCTGATCATTGTAAAATAGTTTTCAGATCTCTTGTATTATGCTAAAATCAAAGAGTATCCAACCTATATATAGTTCATCTATTTTTTATTTTTGATTCTGAAATAAAAAATAGACAAATATCTTGCAAACACTTACCATCATGTCGGTTGAAGCTGTAGTAGATGGAAATACCTTAGGTCATTGGTTATTAGTTTGGGTATTGGTTATATTTGGGGAATAATTTTTCTTTTGGATTTCTGAGATGCATTAGAGTATTGTTAGTTTTATGAAAAGATCAAGGAATAATATGTTCTCCTAGAAATCAGTATTACCTTGACTTGTTGAATATTATATTGGGGATTGGTTTTCTTTTAGAGAAATATTTTTTTATTTGTTATTTTGTGTGTTACAGGTAGAGAAATTGAAATCAGTGCAGCCTAGATGATAATGTCATAGTCAAGATTTGTGCACATACCATGCATCTTTTTTCATGCAAAATTTCCACTTGTACACCGTTTTGTGCATACTTTCTAGTATGTAACATAATTGTATCTTTAATGTACTAAATGAGGATAGAATTTTGAATTATGTTACATTATTATTAATATGTGCACAAAACGAGCATGGGAGTCGATTGCATTGCATACGTCTAATAAAATTTATCATTAATACCTTCACAGAAAATGTGACAAGACAAACATGATGATTTTATTAGTATGGTACTGGTCCATACATTGTGTACACTACCCAACATAGATCAGTAACATAAAGATGAAAGCAACATGGCCATAAATCATTTACTTTACCACTATGGCACTCTTTATCTTGTTACTCTGTGATGTGGTCACAGCAGCCTCCCATAAGAGTGCTGTGATAGCACCATGTTCAAGGTGACCTCAGTGATAATGCCGCTTTGCAGTGGCCTTTGTGATAGCATTGAATTTGCAGGGGCCTCCATGTTAGAGCTGTTGTTGCATCAGCCTCCATGATAGTGTGGTGCGTGCAGTGGCCTCCATGATAGTAAACCCTCCGTGATGGCATCACAGTCATGGAAGCCTCCATGATAGCACCATGGCCTTGGTGGCCTCCATGAAAGTGCAGCAGTTGGGCAGCCTCTGTGATAGCCCTGCAGTCATGGCAGCCTCCATGATAGTGCTGTGGTCCCAGGCAGCCTCCACCGCGGCCATTGTGGCCTCTGTGATAGGGCCACAGTTGTAGCAGCCTCCATCTTAGTGCTGCAGTTGTGGTGGCATTTAAATAAACACTTGCTGGCATGAGGTGAGATGCCATTTTCTCTCTCTTTTTACAGACACCATTATTTTTTCAACTCAACTGTTACCTTCTCATCTACATCATTGTAGATATCTCCATCTGTATATTAAATCAGGAGCTGGTGCTATGAAAACAGCGTTGATCACCCCCCTGCATGAGATTTCTCTTCCATAATTTAGGTTTCATTTTCAGCATGTTTTAATTTTTCCAATAAACATTTTCCTTAGCTGTCCATACCACTGTGGTATCTCCAGCCCCAGCACCAATCAGAAGATACAATGAAAACAGGAGGAAGCTGACATTGTGAGCACTTGGTGAGGAAACAGTCCTTCTCATTTTTACATATATTTCATCAACTTGTCTATTTATTCTCTAATTCAATTATTACATTGCTGCCATCAACACCACTGCATGGATATTTCTGGCTATCCCAGATAAAGTCTCCACTGTGAATTGCCCCATTCAACTACAGCAACAAGCCACCATCATAGAGCTTGGTGAGAAAAAAGCCTTGACTATTTTTTACCAGTATTTTCAGCAAGCTTCTGTTTTTAATTTTCTCAGCTGAATTGTGTTGTGGTCATCCATGTTGCCTTGCATGTTCCCTGCCTAAACATAATTATGGCAATGCTACCTTCAATGTTCTGCCATCAACAGCATTTCTACGACAAGACCACTATTGCTTGGTAAGAGATGATTCCTTCCAATTTTTGCATATTTTTTCAGGAAGCTGATATTATTAACTTTACAATTAAATATTCATGTGACTACATCTGCCTCTATTGATATCTCAGGCCCAAACTTGATTTTGGTGCCTAGTTGCAATTCTTATGTCTAGTGATATTTTGGTTCACAAGCTTGCTTGTAGATAAATGAATTACTTGCCTTGACATAGATAAAAATGTCATAATGATATTCTTTTGTCTGTGTAGTTATTTTCATTTTTTCTAAGACCTTTGAACGGGTATTTTTTACTTGTTTTTATAAAGAGTGTTTTCTACACTAAGTAGGTAATTGATACTATGGAGCATATTGAGAACTTTCTCTCTTTGTACCAGATTTTTACGTAGACAATAATTGGCTAAACAGAAAGTTTAATATATATAGGATTATGTACAACCAGATGTTGTATTGCATGTGGGCCCGAAAAATAATTCCACACCAAATCATTCCAATTCTTTCCAAATCCCTTTCACTCATTAAGGAGGGGAATCATGCATATGCCAGAG
>JALLPD010000181.1:0-19570 GCA_036940065.1 Cyclotella cf. meneghiniana
TCATGTGGTGCAGTTGACCCTAAAACATTGAGGAAGTGGGTATGGCCTTTTATATGAGGCCCTTGTAGAACTTCAATACAAAGTTGTGAGTAATTTGTGTTTTCCATACTTTATTTTTTTTGCCAGAAATTCAAATTTTCTTGCTTTGTTTCAGATTTTATTCAAAAACAGATTAAGAATGATACTGGCAGAAACTTTAGTATTGATGGTGTGGATTTCAAAATCCCAAATCATGGACAGGAATATTATTCGCACAAAGTCAAGGGAAGTGGTTTGAGGTGTAAGGTGGGGGTTTTCATTCAAAAGGAAGATATCTGTTGGATATTTGGTCCTTTTAAATGTTGAAAATTCACTGATTTGATTATTTTTTTGGATGGGTTTGAAGCATGAGGTGGACAGAGGAGAAAAAATAATCGCCGATGAGATTTATAAAGCTCAGGGCCCCTTGAAAGTCAGAGTATCGTATACAATTTTTTCAAAACCACAAAGCTGAGCATTGGAGACAAGAGTAGGAGCGTGGCATAAATATTGTGACAGATGGATGAAACAGTTAGTCATTCTCCGTCAAGAATTCCACCATGATTTGACACATCATATAAGGTATTTTTGTGCAATATCTGTCATGACGCAACTTTTCATCCAAAATGGTGAGCCTCTAGAAACTGTGTCATACAAAGAGTAAGAACTTTAAATTAGAAATGTGGGATGATAAACAACCTGTCACTTTATTTGTCGTCTTTTTCATGATATACGTATCGTATCATAAAATTTAAATATTCTCCAATTAAAATGTATTACCAAAAAAGTTTGGATATCTTTTTGGTGATAATCAATTTTCTCGGCATTTTCTAAACCCCAAACTTCTACAGCTGCTTCACCGTCTACCAGCCGTCGAACATCGACTATGAACTCCGCAGCGGCGGACGCCGCCGGCCTCGGCCCTCACTATCCCAGCTACGACGAAGATGAAGGTGAGAGATCATGATTCAATAGAAGAATGGAGAGGCTAGTGTCGATAAACTAGGCGTTTTTTTAGCGCTTTACAAGAAACTATGACGAGCTTTGCAGCTTATTCCTGATTTCACGTGTCTGTAATACGTTTCATCTTCTGACCACTTCTCGACCCTGTCTACGACCCTGCAACACGACGACGACGACGACGACAACAAACGCAGCGCTTTTCTCCCAGTTCCTCCGTGAGCACACGATTCTAACAGCCGTCGCCGCCACTCCCAACGAGAACGTCGACGAAGACACCTTCCTCGAACCCACCGAGCTGGGCAAACAGGCCCTCCGCCGCACGTCCTGCTACCCTCCGCACTTACAACGGATCAAAAACCGCCACGCCTATTCCTCAGGGGGAACATTCATCATCGAAGTCCCCCTGTCGGAATTGGTGGCATGGGATGCGGTCAGAGGAGCCGAATTGGCACATCGCGCCACAAGGAATGGGATTAGGTACCAGGAACTGTTTTGTAGGGTGATTGATTCCGTCTTGGCGGCGATGGAGGTAACTTTTGTTGGATCACGTGCACAGGATGGAGGAAGAATCAGGGATTCTATCGATGTTCTCTCAGAACAGCGAAGGGCTGCGCAGGAGGCACGAATGGCAGAACTGGAAGCCAGGGCAGGCGCAGTAGGAGGTGGGGACGATGCCAACGGTCCACTTGGAGGTGGGGGGCTGGAGAACGATGTCGCAATGACCGGGGCAGCTACCCCTGGAGGGAATGGTGGGGCCACGGAGGATTTGCCTCCCTTGCTCATGAGACGATATGAATTGAGAATCTTGCCTCTCAAACGTCCCGGAGTTTTCCCACCCTTTGACAAACAATACCGAGAATCCAAAACAGTCGATGCCACTCTTCCCGCTTCGACCGCTGCATACTCTTCAACAATAAACGAGCTTTCCTTGCGACAAATCCGATCCTCTTCCATCGGTCACCTCGTCACCCTCCGTGGGATGGTCGTCCGTGCCTCTGACGTCAAACCGGCCTGTCTCGTAGCAACCTACACCTGCGACGCATGCGGCTGTGAAATCTACCAAGTGGTGCAAAACAAACGTGAATTTCTCCCGCAGCGTCTCTGTCCCGTGGAGGAATGCCGACGTGCATCCAAGGGCGGCGACACATTGCATTTACAAACGCGGGGGAGCAAATTTGTGAAATTTCAGGAGTTACGCTGTCAAGAGCTGCCCAGCCAGGTGCCAATGGGCAATGTACCGAGGAGTATGAGCGTGCATTGTCGAGGGGAGTTGACCCGTCTTGCGACTCCGGGGGATGTGGTGACGATCGATGGAGTGTTCTTGCCCCAACGCGTGGCAGAAAGTGGATATCGTGCCATCAAAGCTGGATTGGTCTCGACCTCATTTTTGGAGGCACAGAATATTATCATACACAAAAAGTCGTACGAGGAGAATTCGTCTGATTATTTGTCGGAGGAAGAGAAGCAAAGAATGGATCGTGAAATTCATGCAATTGCTCACGGTGATGATCCCGTAGGAACGCTCTCGTCGGCCATTGCTCCCGAAATCTTTGGTCATGAAGATATCAAACGAGCTTTGTTGTTCCAACTCGTTGGAGGATGTACACGCAAACTCCCCGATGGTATGAGAATCCGAGGAGATATCAATATTTGTCTCATGGGTGATCCAGGTGTAGCGAAAAGCCAGTTGTTGAAGCATGTGGCTTCCATTGCTCCCCGTGGAGTTTACACTACCGGGAAAGGAAGTTCAGGGGTTGGCCTCACGGCAGCAATTACAAAGGATGTTACCACGGGAGAGTTGGCTTTGGAGGGTGGAGCGCTGGTATTGGCGGATCGCGGGATTTGCGCGATCGATGAATTCGACAAGTGAGTTACTTGCGTGATCTTTGTCTCTGTCGTTGTTATTGGCATTCCGAAAAAATGTTTTCAGTTCAAGACTACTTTTTGGTTTTAATTGTTAATCTGCTCTCTCTTAACTCGAAAGAATGGACGAAGCAGACAGAACAGCTATACACGAAGTCATGGAACAGCAAACCGTCAGTGTGGCGAAGGCCGGAATCGTTGCTACCTTAAACGCCCGTGCGGCTGTCCTCGCAGCAGCAAATCCTCTTTACGGACGATACAATCGCAGGAAGTCTCTCTCTGAAAACATCAACTTGCCGAACTCTCTCCTCAGCCGATTCGATCTGATGTTTTTGATATTAGATGTTGCCGACGTCGATCGAGATATGTCATTGGCCCGCCATGTTACTTTTGTCCATCAGAACGAAGGCGTGGAAGGACACAACGATACATCTAATGAATTGCGGACAGAAGAGGATGAAGATGACGATGAAGAAGGCTTTTCATCCCGCGGAAATTCTCAGTCGCAGGACGATGACCAGCAACCCACTGTTTCATCCAATGTATTAAGGGAATACATTTCAAGAGCACGAAGGCACCAACCTGTTGTCCCAGCTGATGTTGCCCCTTACATTGTTGAAGCTTATGTAACATTGCGGTCTCAGGGTACACCGGCAGGTGGGAGAACGAAGAATGGCGATCAAACGGTCATGACTGCACGTCAATTGCTTTCTATTTTGCGTCTGAGCCAGGCCCTCGCACGACTTCGTTTCTCTGACTTAGTTGCTCGCGAGGACGTTGACGAGGCAATTCGTATAACTCACATGAGCAAATCAAGTCTACTGGACGAAGACCAAGACCCACGTGGAGGACAAGATTCATCAAAGCGCAAGTGGGGTGGTGAGGATGTTACCTCACGAATTTTTAACATCATCAGAGACTACGCGACAGCATCGCGATCCGATAGGATAGAGCTCAAGCTTTGCGAGGCCATGGTTCTAAGGAAAGGTTTTACTGCGCAGCAATTGCAACATTGCCTTGAAGAATATCAGAATTTGAGTATTATTGAATTGAATGCTACGGGGACACATATCTCTTTGATGGGAACAAGTAGCTGAGACATATTGAGTTAGCAGACAGATGCATATTTTTTCCAAAAGAATACATTAATATGAAGGCACGTTAAAAATAATGATGATTATTTTTTGTCCGTGAATTACGAAGCTTCGTCACTAACGCATTACATCTAAATTCCACGCCACTTGCAATATGATTCATAGCAAAAGGGCAAGTCAAAATATAATCAGGAATTTTTATCACAGCTCAGGGTTTCACCTGCATCACGTACTGTCAACATCTCGTCTAAGCCTCATCATCGCTAACTGTATTAACGTCTTCTGCAATGTCTTCCCATCTGACCGACTTAGTAGAGGCACCAGCAAATTCGTCCATAGAGGGTTGCCTCTTCACATCTTTTCGCAATATAGCATTTTTAAACCCAACAAATTCTTTTGACAACTCAGCAGCCAACCACTTGTCATTCTTCGGCTGACTCTGTTGGCTTAGAGAAGTAAGATGGCTGTGAATGCTTTGATCGTCTACACGCGATCCTTCTTCAGCATCCCATAGAAGTGCGGTGACTTCACTCTTGATCCCAGCTCTGACTTCTTGAATCTCACCTCTGAGGTACGCAATCTCCTCGTCCTTTTCTTTGATCTCCTCCGCCCTTTTTTTGAGCTCATCGTCTTTGAGCTTCAACTCTTCTAACAACTCATTGATCCTAGTCTCATACACGGGCAACATAACAGCTTCACATTTCGCAACATGGAGTTCTTCACGAAGAGATTCTATGGTATTATCAGAGTTTTGTTTTACCTGCTCGAGCTCCCTACAAAACTGCTCATACTTATCATTCTCAATCTGCAAGGCATCACGCGACTGGGCAATCTCATGTTGTAGAATCTTATTGGCATGCTCAGACTTTGCTAGCTGTTCACGCAATTGCCTGAGTTCATTGTCCTCGACAACGTATTCTTCCCACACTTCCTGTTCGGTAGAGCATTCACTGTCTTCCTCGGTGCAGTTGCTATCTGTTTTGTTTTCTACTGTTTCGACAATATCTTTGATCGGAAAGTCGTGAAGGTCCGGTTTATGTTTGATCTCCTTGATAGGAAAGTCGTGCTCTGTTTCGAGCTTCTTTCTTGCACAGACTTTTGCACGCGGTTCGCCAACGTGCACCAATACACGTAGTTTGGCATCTGGCCTCACTCCGAAAGCGACATTGTCTCCTTTGGCTTTAAACATGGGATAAGTCTCTTTTCCTTTGTACATTGTCGGTCGTTTCGACTTGGCAGCTTTCGTGTTGCTAATGACTAAAGTAGATAAACTTCGTTCACCATCTTCGTTGCCATTGATTATCACGTCGGCAGATCCAATCTTAATCATTCTTCCATTGCGCGAGACAGACAAGCTGATTGGGCACTTTTGAGGAATATACTTTGATGAATTAGGCGCGTTGCTGTCTTGCACGAACGGGCGCTTGAATTTCAACGTAGAAAGCGCTTGATCTGCGTCATCCAAGTCAACTTTTGACGACCAATATGCGATTGGTTGCACGGTTGATTTCAAATCTAGGTGCATTGGGTGACTTGGAATGTGAGTAAAGAGCACATCCTTCTTCGTCAAACTGTGAGAGAACGATGCTACTAATGTGGCGGTTTCCGGCTTGTTACTTGACACCGAATCATGAGAAACAATCTCCTCATCAGTTATGCGCTTCTCATGGCAGGAGACACTCAATGGCCCTGCTTTCGTCGCGACAGACTTTTCCTTTTGTGAATCAATATTTGGTCTGCTCGTACCATGGCTCGAGAGGCGACTTAACCCATCTTTCGACTTGCTGGTACTGTTTTTCTGGTCATCGTCACCAGTCTTTCGTTTACCGTGGCTAGAGAGGCGAGTCAACCCATGCTTAGAAAGACTCAGCCCATGGTTGGAAAGATTGGATAGCCCATCTTTAAGCAAACTAGTCATGTCTTTGTGTTCGTCCGGTTTTGCAATGAGTCCGTCGAGGCTCAGCACCGTAATGGTAACCTCCATTACCTTCTTCTTTACGTTCATGCCTTCTGCATCCAGAGAACGTACAGTCGACATCGTTGTCGCAGTTGACGTAGGCGTTCCCGGATGTTTCAGCGCATTCTCGGCGTCAGATTTTCTCCTTACCGTCGGTGGATCGGGGATATTATCTCTGGCCCCTATCATCATTTCCGGTGGCATCGCATCTGGTGTGAATGGCAAGCGAGGGATATGCTCCTGCGAAACATAGTCCATTGGAATAAATTTTGGACTCATGATAAAAAGCAGTCACTTAAGTAGTTCGCGACAGCCAGCAAAGAGGCAGTTCTCTTCGACATTAGAGTCCATGGCTTGGGCCCGACGAATCTATCGGGCGTACAAGGGCAATTGCGCTGCTGTCGGGTTTTAGTCGCCCAACTTTTTTGCACCATCAGGGTTTCCCTGCACAGGCCAACACGCACTGCTCACAAGTGATTGTCCTGTAATTGTCACAACACAATCGGCTTCTATGTAATTCGAAGTAGTAATTCCTATTCATGTCGATTGCCGAAGAATCTGATTTAGAGATATGCCCTCACCGTCGGCAGGAGAAATTCAAACTCAAAGAAGACAAATGTCATATATCGTAAGAGTACGATACATAGGTATTGTAATAAGTATGAGGTATGGTACCATACGTAGATTTCTTGATTGCATCGTTTCTATGGCCAAGCTGCCCACACATGCACGCACACACATAACTTCGCAAAGCATATTATGTAACTTATGTATGTTGCCTCCATTCCAAAGCGATCTGCAATAATGTAATCTATGTTATGCCAACCATGAGAGAACTCCGCTTCCAACTGCTCCATAAACTTCGCTACGTGTATTATCTCCTTCTTATATCCACGTTACAATGCTGCAACACCTTTTCGTGGTCAAATTACAATGAATGGCACGGGCAAGTGCCGCATGAACAATTGGGGCTCATCAGAGACTTTTTGTCATCATCAAAGCACAAGCCAACCATTCAACGACGGAAGTTTTTTCACGACGTTCTTATAGCAACATCTACTATAACCTTGGCGCAATGGCCCTGCACCTCCCAACCATCCGCCGCATACACTCCCGATCCCGACCCTCTCCGCGAATCACTGTACCTCGTGTCCCGCGTCCAAGAAGCCACCGTCCAACAAGAACGATTCGTCAATCGCGCCGCAACGCAAGATGCACTCAAAAACAAAATGAAACTGACCTTGCGGCTGGTCGAAAAGAATTATCGATTGTTGGACCAAATCACATTTGCTTCCGAGTACATTTCTCCAAAAGACAAGGTTGTGGACGGAACGACCGCGGGGTATGAAGCAGCGGAGGCATTACAAAATGCAATTGATTATGTTAATAATGAATTGAAGGCGGGTCCGTTTGAGGTGGGACAGAAGGAGTATTTGACGGAGAATCTGCAAGAGTGTAGAGAGAGATTGTTTGATTTTTTGAGTTACATGCCTCAAACGAAGTTGGAGGAAGCGAGGAAGAGGGTAGAAGAAGGTGATTTGTTTTATTTTATTTTGTTTTTCCATAGTTTTACAGAACGGTTGCTCTTTCATGACCTGCATGATTTCTTCTCTTACAGAAAATGTACTGAATCGAGAGGAGTTTGATGGAGATGCTGATGCAGGAGTTTACAATCCGGTTGTGTTGCCTTGGAAAAATAGAGAGCTAGCATAACCTTAGCGTCAGCTTAGCGTCTTATCATTTTTACCAAGTATGATATGGTACAATACCTTAGGCTGGAGAGTGTTCGGGAATATTCGTAAAAACGTATGGTACTCCATTATATTGTACAGAACAGAGATCTCTTGAACATGATTGTATCCGCAACCTTGTGTAGAGTGAGGGTCGCTGACGTAAATCAAGAGATGTAACGAAAAGGAATCAATTTCTATTGTATGGTACCTTTAATGTCTGCATTACATAACATTTCTGTGATGACTTCAGGAATACTGTAATGTTGTATACTTATGTTCAAAACATATCTTTCAGTAGTTACTAAATAATATTATCTCCAAGGTACCTTATTTTCCATATCCTCATCCATCAACCTCTCAAAATTTAACGCAGTCGTTTTATATATAATATAATGGAGGACTGACTTATCCTGACAATAGTGGTACCATATATTGTCATTTACCGTAGGAGGTATGGTATGGTGGCCTGAAAGTTTTTACCATAGAGATACCTACCTAAACTAAGGAGAAACATAAATCATGTCCGCGTCGTTCCTAACAGTTGATACAAGAGGACTGCGCCGATCCCAGCCGAGCTGAACAACACCCAGCACCAAGAAGTAACCACCCCTAATCATGTCGCCCTACCCCGCCACCCGCCGCAACGGCATCTGCAGCGGCTCCCTGTGGAAATCCCACTCTCGCGCCGCCACTTCAACGTCATCATCGAGCAGCACTCCTCACAAATCTGCCCAAAGCGATGACGACACCGCAAACTCGGGCTTCGACGACGCGTCGTTCTCCTTCGATGGAATTCTGGCAGAAGCAAACGAGCGGCAGCGCGCGCATGAATTTTGCGTTTTGGTGGGAAACACGATGTGGAGTTATTCGGATGTTTGGGCGTATGCCAAGGGAGATTCGCCCACGGTGAGGTTTTTCGTTGTTGTTTATCACAAAACGAATGGGTTCAGTGTTAGTTGTTTCTTGAAGTGATGCTGAATGATGGAGACAATTCACGCCGTATTCATCACAGCCATCGACTTCCTTGCTCATGCTTTGTATCGCTGACATCGTTTCTATCTTGTGTCGCCAAAATCCAACAGTCGGAAATTAAAATAGTTGGCGCCTCTGCATGGAATCCCCCTTCGATCACCGCCAAACACAACAAATCGAAACCTTCCTCTACAAACGAACAACAGTCGTCAATGGCAGCCGAATCAATCACATCCCCATCTTCGCTAAGCTCCAAATGCGTTGATTTTCTCATTGTCACTTACGCCGGGACGCACGTAAGATGCTCGGCGCCCACAAGCGCGGATCGAGATGAATGGTTGGCCGCCTTGCATGCCGGACTCGAGGGGAGTTTCTTAGAGAATAGAATCGAAACTCTAATGGTGTTGAGCTCTGGACATCTCGACCGTGAGGACTATGGCGAACACCCAACTCAGGGATGCGAATCCATTCATCATAACACCAGAAGCAGCAAACTCGTCGAAGCGGCCATCAATCACGCACGTTCGGCCTATGAGGCAGAATCATCCTTCAAACCTTTAGTCCCACCCCCTCCGCAAACCGAGGCCAAAAGTGCACGACTCGCTCGAGTCAAACAATTTACCTCGCAAGAGAGTGATTCCTACTACTTCTCCTCTCACGACACTAACCCCGCAACCAATCATAGAACTGGATACCGCTCCCCTTGTTCGGACTGGTCCTACCCCCCTTCTTCCACACATTGCACCTCATGTGGATCCTATCCTCCCTCTCATGCTATGAGGATCGATGCCGCTCCATTGCCAGAGTATGGAATGGAGGTTCGCGTAGATTTATGTCACAATTGTCATGTGGCGCAGGGAGTATTGAGGCATGTGAAATATTTAGGATGGTTGTATGAAGTGGATGGGAGAGGAAGGAGCGCTATGCGAATGGCATGGGGGATGGTTAGAGAGGTTATGAAAAGGTTGAGCAAGAATCATCATGACAATGGAGAAGAGGACATGATCATCGAAGACGAGGTGAAAGAGGAGGCTTATGCGAAAAATGGGTTAACAAGTCTGACTTTTGGTTCGTCCAAGCGTGTCTCGATTTCAGAGAGTATGGAAGATGTGTCGTTGGATGATTTCGAGAAGTCGGATTGCAACAACAAAATCCATGACACGGCGAGCAATAATGCTTCAAGACAAGGGTCAGAGTTGTCTTCTCATGTTGCCTCCATCACAGCATACACCGAAGCTCTTTTGGAAACAGTCCAATCCCAAAAATTTGCTGAATACCGTCGTAGATCTTCCACTCTCGATACACTCTGCAAAAATTTAGAACGAAGAGGAAGAGGATGTGCAGCTGAATTTATTGAGGCCGTCGAAGAAGCCGCCAAAGCATCTGCTTCCAATTGTCTGTATGGCCTAGATCGCGAATGGACGGATGGGAACGATTTAGAATTCTCACACCCCAAAGAAGAAATTGGGCTGAAGAAAGAAGCGTTCAAAGTCGCTGGTGATATGAGCGCAGCGTTGAAACTCTTATATGATTATGCTCTGCCCACATCGAAGAATGCATCAAGCGATCATGCAGACATGTTGGCAGCAATTCTTGAGTTCTTTCTCGATCTCTGTGATGAAGGGCAGTTGGAAGCCATGGCATTCTTCTGGCCACAACTCTGCCACATTCACATGCAAATGCTTCCCCCGCGAGATACGCTAGAGTTGGTCCGTGTAGAGCTGATGGAAGACTTTCTGTTGACAGTGGCCACTCGATATTCTGTTCATCTCGCATTGGACTTGGTTTGGGGCCTTACTGCTGATTTGGAAGAAAGTTTGAGTTCGTCGAATTGCAACTCGTTTAGTCGTCGTCGACGTTTTGCAGTACTTAGATTCGTTTCCGAATTGGAGAGTTTGCTGTTTGATTTCGAAGGTGGTTGGGGTGGGGGCGGGGTCAGTCTACATGGGATGTTATCGCCGTCTGAACATCAGTCAGTTTTGTTGCGGGATGCCATGTCAATGCTTCAACTTCACAGAAGATTTGGATCGCATTATTTGACGAGGAGTGTGCGTCTTGATAAGCTTCGGTCTGAGGCGTTGGAGTCATTGGGTGACTATCCTTCTTCGATCGACGATAGAGCAAAAGTGAAGGCTCAGATTTCACAGAATGCGGCATATTTTTCATCCCATATAATGTTTGCTCGCAAGTTGGGCGATATTGCAGAGAAACTACGCTTTACGGAGTTGCAGAAGCGCCCAGATACTTTGAAAATCGAATTGAAAGAAATCAATGCTTCGGGAAGAACGCTCGGAGGAGACCCATTGAATAGACTTTGTGGTGATGGAAAGTTGATAACTACGGTTCATCTCCCGATCAACGAAGGTCATGTCTTTAGGAGTAAAGAACGAACTCCAGTCTTGTTGCTCGCAGAGGTTATTAAGAAAGGTCCAAATGACTCAGAGAACAGGCTGTCGGCATCAATGCCAAATCAAATTAATGTAGAAGAGTCATATCCTATCGCTGACGAAAAATCTGATGTTGAAGACGACTGCTCACAAACGTCTAGAACAAGCATTGAACTACACAACAATTCTGAAGATGGCTCAATTTGCCCACATACACCACCCTCTCCAATGAAAACGTCCCTTCTCGACACATCTTCGGAGAGTCTTGGAAAGCGTAAGCTATTTACAACTTGATAATATTCCATCTTTCACTGTTCATATATTTGGTGTCCCCTAACCATTTGTGCCATGATCGACACATGGCACAGTTCCTCATGGGGTCCTCGCACTTACCCCCAAAACGGTAGAAGCAACAAACGTCACTGAGGAGGGCAAAGTAATGATGGCTGACATGATTGCTAATCTCATCGAAAATGAAAAACACAAAGGGCTTCTTTCTCCACCACTTATCAATGACACTCCTATTGAGCGGTCCTTCACACAGTCGACTGTCCATTATCCGAAAAGCGCACACAAATCTTCCGCTGGTAGTTCCACTACTCATGCTTCCCCATCGACTAATGATACATCAAAACCTATATTCTCCTCTCCAGATCAGCTTTTGTGTTCTCCTTCAGAAATCAAACGTGAATATGCAAAGAAAATATCAGCACTTGGTACGGTCTTCCCTTCAACTACCCAAGATTTAAGTTCAGGTTTTTCAAAAAGCACTGGGCTCCATCCTACAGCGGATAGTCAATTCCGTCGTGATGTTTTGTTTGCAATCATGGAAAGAGGAATGCGAGGAAATAATATAATTGCAAGGGGTGCTGCGACTGCTGCTCGACGTGCTGTTCAAACCATGGATAGGAACAGAGCTATGGCGCTCATGAACGAAGCAAGCGGGGACAATGATAGAACTAACACCAGGCACGCAAGAAAGACGACTGCAGAAGAAATGATTGTTGAATCTAATAAGGCTAAAACTGGTGGAATAATTATCAGTGCTCACATTGATGATGACGAAGCAATGGAGGCCCTTAGGCTTTTGATTATCCAAAATAGGATAGCTCAAGAAAATTTGAGTAACGAAAATGCAGTCAAAAGTAATCTTTCTGGTCGAAAGATTGAGAGTTCAGATGATGTAGATAACAGCGACAAAGGTGTTGATGCGGGTGAAGTTGATTCACGACTAGCTGGATGTGGACGGATATCATCTTCTGTTTTGTCGGCATTGCGTCTTTGGAAAGGGGGTATCGTGAGCAATGGGGAACTATTGGAGCTTGTACAAAAGGATCTTCAGTTTCTTAAGCAATCTGCCGCATTTGGGTCTGCCGACGAAACCAAGTTGATTGAGGACTCAAAATTCTGGGGTCGTTTCTCATTTGGTGAAAGATGGGCAGAAAAAAAAGCTCGTTTAGCGGCATCCAGTCCACATGGATCATTACCAGGATGGGACTTGATTGGTTGCATTGTCAAGTCCAATGACGACTTGAGGCAGGAGGCATTTGTGATGCAGCTTATAGAACTGTGCGCCGAAGCATTTCAGACAGCTGGTCTGGATCTGTGGGTGCATCCATATGAAATAGTAGCTACTGGGCGATCAACGGGTATTATTGAATGTGTAAGAAATGCTATGTCATTTGACTCGTTGAAAAAGAGGCCAGGTTATAGCACAGAAGGTTTGCTAGGCCACTTCCAGAGGATGACTGAAATTGCAGCAGATCCTTTCAAAGCATTGAAAGAGGCAAAGCAAAACTTTGTAAGCAGTTTGGCAGCTTATTCGCTTATGTCATATCTCTTCATGTTTAAAGACAGACACAACGGTAATCTTCTGCTTGACACAGCGGGTCACGTTATCCACATCGATTTCGGTTTTGTCTTTGGTATAGCTCCAGGGGGGTCATTCAGCCTTGAACAGTCAACTCCTTTTAAGCTCACTGATGAGATGCTTGAAGTTATGGGTGGCCTAGGGTCGCCTTTATTTTCTGAGTTTGTAACCCTCTTTTGTTGTGGGTTCCTTGCATTGCAAGCTCATGCTGATACTTTTTTGACAGTTGTTGAAATTACATGCAAAGGAAGCAATTTCCACTGCTTTGATGGGAAGGAGCCTGATGAAATTGTTTCAAAATTAAGAGAACGATTCTGTCCAGAGCTCAACAAGTCTCAAACAGTTGCTTATGCATTGGATCTCATAAAATTTGCCACAACGTCGTATGGAACTAAACAGTATGACTATTTTCAGTATCTGTCCCAGGGAATCGCAACATAAGGAAAGGTATTTTAGGGGTAGAGGGTAGGCTTGACTTTTTCATCAAATCTAATCATCTGTAAATACTCTTTTCAGTTAGTTTTGTCATTTTGATTTGAACAATGTCATCTGGAAAGGTGAAGACCGGACAAATAATGACTCGAAAATTTACATTTTCCCCAATCAATCCTACATGAGTAGTATGTAAAAGGATTGTTTTGAATTCAACCCATTCTGTACTTGGTATCTTACACATGAATAATTCAGATATCCACCAACACCATTTAGACAACTGTTAAATGAAATAGTTGCCAACTTATGCCCAACAGGTCTTACATTTTCATTCACAACAAATCACACGTCATTTGCTGTCAATCACTATAAATTGTGGCATCCTTGCTTTCCTTTTGTAGGACTGTTCGGACATGTCTGCAGCCCAATCAAGCCCTATAAGTTTGCAGTCAAACAAGGCCACTTGGGACTTGTTTGATTACAAGTGATTGATTGACACCTTCTTCGACTTCATTTATCCCCATTCAGGACCTGTTCATATAAAATTGTTTTCCACAGGTAGCTGGCCTGTTTCACGGAGCTACTGGTGAAAAAAACCAGTGCGTTTAATCAACATAGATTTGTTTTGGCACAATAAAAGATATGCAAAGAAAGCAAGCTACACTAACTAAATTAGAGTACTCCTTTCCTTGCATTAATGGTGTGTGCTTACGTACCAACCATCTTATTTTTCTATGGCCTAAGTTTGTCATTGAAAACTTTGGCCCCAAAAGTGTAGCAAGCGCGTCACTCCATAATGTGCACGACTTTTAAGTGTGACTGTTAGAATAATAGTCACAGGAACAAAAGGAGACACTGTGTGTGTCTTTTATTGTGCCTTGCCAAATCTAAGACGAGCATGATGCAAAAAAAGATAAAATAAAGATTGTGAAGAGAATTTGACAACTCGGAGTAGTCTCATTCGTCATCAAGCATATCAGCCATTTCTTCGTCAATTATGACAGCAGCATAATTGACTTCTGCCAAGTCGCCGTGAGTGAGTTCAAAGATTATCTCTTTTGAGTTACTTTCCAGAGCCTTGTTGTGTAAATTGGCTCTGTTCTCAGTATTTCATAGATATACGCGATAGGCATCGCTAAGCAATCTCAATTGGATGCATATGACGTCACCATCTTCACCTGCTTCATTTAGCAGAACAGCAGCCCAAACTCTGAGAGAGTGGCAGGAATAATAACTCAACTCGGAAGTGGTTAAGTCTGGATGTACTGCCTTTGCTACCATCTGAAGGTACTTCATTGTAACATTTGCAGTGAGATATCTCATTGTGCCTTCTTTATATTCGTAGACAAAAAGAGGCAAGTCCATGTCTTGGCCAAGAATAGCGGCTCTTCTGAAAAGGTCTATGCAGGATTCAACCATGCACAATTCTGGGTTATCATAATCTCGCATGTACATGAGCTCTTCTCCATTACGTCTATTCTTTTGAAACTTCCATTTGATAGCGACAGAATGGACGGAGGCTCTAGTCTTGGATGGATTTTTGATCTTGTTTCCGCGTTTATTGCGGAAAGTGAGCCAATCTGCACAGATAGACTTGATGAGCCATTTACCACTCTGGTATTCATGATAGTCCGGTTTCTTGGCTGTCTTTTGAGTGAATTTGGCTGCACGTTGTCCAATTTTACGCGCTACAATGACTGCATTTCTAAGTAGGGACTCTTTGGAAGTGAAGGGTGAATCCTGGCCTCTCTTGATGATCTCGGCGGCCATTTGTTTTGTTAAAGGTTTGCGTTGCTTTGCTATCTCTTCTTCTCTCTCGAGATTGGAAATGAGTGTAGCTAATTGGTTGTTTCTATCTGTAAAGACTATTGGTGGATTGAGATTTCGAAGGATATCCAGGGCGTTGATCTCGTTGGCATACTCTTTGAATGTTGAAGCTCTGATGTTGTTCTTATTTTTGATACTCTCTCCATTAATAATACTCTTAATGAATACAGCGAGTATTTGGATTTTGATAGTGTAGTTGCCACATGGATCATTTAAGCCATATCCTTGCATCCATTTGATGAAATAAGCTTGCCGAGTCCTGCTCGTTTTAATTTGTTTGTCTGTTCAAGACTTGGACAGCTCCGTTCTAACAGAATTTGCTCGATGCATGAAATCAAGTCGTTGCTCGGGAACAAATTTCTTGCAAGTCTGTAATTGGGGATATCTCTGGAAGAGGATTGAGTAATCGATGGAAGGATGTGGGTTAGTTGGATTTTTTTCAATCAATAATTGCTTCAGACATGAAATGTCGTCAGCGATAAAATTGTCCTTGGTGGAGATCCATTTTGAGTTGATTCCCAGCCTTGAATCCATCAACAATGCGCAGAAGAAACGACCGAGTGCCCTTCCAATTTCTGATTTGAGGCATGCATGCGTCACCCAGCGTACAGCGCTCATGTTGTCACACCATGTCAATAATACTGGCCAAGGGTCGTCAGTGAAGTCTGTCGTTTCAATGACTGTCAATGCAGCACAGTAGTTGATGATGACCGATACGAACTCCAAAACATTGATACTAACGAACTTTGGATTAGACTGGTCGGAAATGAATTTGATCGTTCGTAGATAGACAGGTCTTGACCATGTTAGATACCAGAAGAAGGAAAGTTGGATTGAATAGCCACCGCCTCCGTCTAGGCACGAATCCGAGTGTGCTGGTGCGGTTGGATCTCTTTTGATCATATGGGCGATGGTTGTCTCCCATTTGACTCCCGAGTCTTCTTCTAAGGCTTCGACCAGGAAGTCTATCTCTGCTCGCATGTCTTTTCCAATGTAATATTCGCGTTTAGATCTATGGACACTCTGTGAACTTTTCTTCATAGCAAAGTTAATATGGGCGATATTGTCCTGCATATAACTAGTGTCCTCTGCAGCCCTCTTTCGAAGCTCCTTGATCTTCTTGATATATGCCACAAAGTTTGGGGAATTCTTGCCAAGAAATTCTCTATTCTCCCATAGTGCAAAAGAAGAGGAGGTACACATGTGGGTCATCAAGTGATAGACCCAGTTAGCTGCTTTGCCAAGCCTGGTGCACTTGCCCAATAGAACTTCCAACTCATTGATATAAAATGATTTTCTGCTCTTATGCCATGTTTTTTTGAGTAGATTCCCTAGCTCTTCTAGGTACTCTTTGGTCATTGCTACTTCAATGTTCTTGAGTTGAAGAGGAGGCCTAGAAGTACTGAGTGGTAGCTAATTAGCAAACCTTCCCATTTATCCATTGCCAGTGCGCATTGCCTTCTGCTGGTGTCAGGTCGTCCACAGACGACAAAGATTGCTTCAATGACGGCGCGTAGGAGTCTGACCATATGGAAATGCACTGCGGCTATGAGGCAGTCGTCGACGTAGATGTTAGTGCCGATGGGCCGTTGATTCCCTTCTTTATTGCGGGAGCCTTGGTTTATGCTACATGGATGAGCTCTTGCAAAGACCATCTTGGGAGGGGGCAAGTCATCGAAATGGACCATATCGATGAATTTTTGATGGGTACTAATGTCTTCTTTGAATTGGACAAAGAAGATGGCCGTCATCAATTCAATGGCCCGACAAAATGGCTCCCAGGAATTGGCACTTGCTCGAAATCCAAAAACCATAGAGGTCATCAAAAAGAAAGAATTGAGGAATCACATGGCAAAACCGAAGGCACCGGTGATGTCTGGATGCAGTTTGGGCCATCTGAAACATGCTTTTATGTCGGCTGTACCGATCCAAATCTCTGACGATGGATAGGATATCCTGAGATTGTAGAGATGTTTCATGAAGTTGAGTTTGGTGTTCCCAAAAGTAATTAATGGCTCGTCTTCCATGTCGACATCATCGTTCATGGCCCAATCTTCTGCAGCATCTTTGTTGGATCCATCCCAACATAGACGGGCATTCTCTTTCTTCATGTTCATTGTTTGACCCACGTGGTGTCGTAGGGGCAAAAATGGCAGATGACCAATGGGAGGGTAATCAGATGACTGTTTCTATCTTCTTTGTTCATCATCTTTGCCACTACATCTTGATTCAAGTCCACGGATGTGCAGATACCATGTTCCATCATCTTCTTCTTGTTAGCTTTTGAGAAGAACATTGTGAATTTTGATGGGCATCCTTCGCGTAGAATACGCTCCATTTGTTCGTAGTCTTCGTCATTGATATGCCCGTGCACCGCAGCTAGGATCTTGTCTGGATCTCTATGCGCAGCCGTGAATTCATTGCAGCAATATCGGACCAAAATCCCAAGTTCACCTCCGTAATGAAGCAGGCAGGCCGCTGCCATGTCGACTCTCTTGCTTTGGATTGATTTTTGCTCGGCGTACTCCAGGCGTGGCTCTCTCAGTTGCGAGAAGTCTATGCCCCTAACTCTCTCGGCCATGTTCACCAGCTCATTGTATCCGGAGTCGACACACTTTACAGCATTCCATTCATTCTGCAAAAGAAAACCACACCTACTGACCCCAAGCATCATTAGCATCACGTCGTCTAGATCAGGCACATCGACTCGGAATGCAATGTCAAACTTTGGTTTCATGTAACATTCTCGGATTAATGACTCTTGAATGGATAATTGTCTTGGGGATCGACTCTCATGTTCTCAACATGAGGGTTGTATAGAGGTTGTATGTTTGAAGGAGGTAGGATGGTCTCACCTTGTTTTGCTGCAACAATTGGTGTAGCAGAGGCGGCACCAAAATCTGTTTGATACTCCTCCAGAACTATGTCTGCTTCTCCTCTTTTGAAAGTCATGGGAGCAGGAATTTTGAAGGACTTGTGATTGACTTCTGTTCTTGAAACCGCAGGAAGGGTATTTACAACAACGGTAGGTCTAACTGCATGATTATGAATGCGATCGTACTCTCGTTCTAAAATGCTTGGATTAGATACGACTGAATTATCTATGAATTGATAACAGGAGTAAAGCAAATGTCAATATGATGTGTCCATAGTCAGAAATTGAGCTTGTGAAGATGCTTTCCACCAGATCAACCAACGAAGTAGTTCTAGTCTTGCCTTTCATGTCGAGAATTTCTTCAAACAAGTCAGACCATTTGGGCTTGGATAGACCATTCTCGAAGTTTGATGCCCCTTTTTCGAGAGAGAAATTGTTGTTGGAAGCAAAGAAGAGGCTAAGACGATTGCGGCTCATCTCTTCTACCTTCTTTTTCTCATCATCTTCAGGCTTAGCAATGACAAAAGTCTGGAGGGGCATGGTCTGCAAAGGTGCCAAGGATGAGGTTGCCACTGCTGATTCTGCCTTCTTCGGAGCAAAGATGGCCGAGAGATCTTCCATGGCCCCGGGGCATTCCTGGGCATCTCTAAAGAGTGACATCTGGATGTATGGAGCCCTATTGCATTCGACTCCGGTCCCATACCCAGGTAGATAGTTATCTTCTTGGCCCTTGGATACAATGGATCTTAGTACCTTGTCGATGTCATGATGGTTCATCATCGCTGCATAGATTGCTTCAGCATGAGATTCGTACTCGGAACCGAGAGCCTTAACGGATCGCATGTACTCCGGATCAGTCAGGTTGCCATAAGGGACTTTGATTCCAAACTGCAGAGGCATAGCCACTGGCACCATGAAGATAATGAACTGGTCATCATTCTTCTCCCAAGTCATGCCTTTGAGGTGCATCTTGGGTAGTGGAGTAGCAGTATCGTAGAGAGGATGGGCTTTGGCTTTCACCATAATCACCGGTACATGATTTAGGATTGTTTTAGGCGTCTTCATTGGCATGAGTTGGCCGATGGTATCGATGGCGTTTCCAACTACCATCGCAGCCTCATCCACGTCATCTTGAAGGATTCTATCATACAGACCAGGGCAGAAGAGGTGCTGAGCTTCCATGTTGATATCGTAGGTTGCGAGTGCAGCAAGGTTTTTGTTCTCAAAGAAATTGCCGAGGAATGTGTCACAGGAGCACTTCATGAGTCCTAACTTGTTTCCGTCCCAGACGCGGGTGGTCTTCTTTGAATCAGAGTAGAGATCATTCCTCCTGATATAGTATGAAATAGAAAGGTATTGAGAGAAGGTCAAAGCTTGACAATGCAAGTGACTAAAAAACGTAAGTCAAAACAAGACGAATGTTGAGTGACTCTTTTTCAGAAGGAGGAAGAGAAGGACCGCTCTATGAGCTTCAATCCCAGCAGCAATGCTGACCAAAGCTTTTGCAAAGCATTTGGATTTAGAAGGATGAAAGCTAGACGTTGAAGTCTAGTCACCTGGGTCGTCAAGGTTCATTACC
>JALLPD010000182.1:0-19329 GCA_036940065.1 Cyclotella cf. meneghiniana
ACTTGTCTTTCTTTTCTTTGGCATGACGTTCAAGGATTTTGCTTGAGGAGGTGTTGCTGTAGGAGCATGAGTCGGTGTCACAAATGAGTACATTGAAGACAGTTCCTCTTCCTCAGTTCCAAAAGCCATGAGCAAGGTCATCTCCACGTGCTTCATTTCCTACGATGTTAGTTGGGTTAACATTGCGTGGGGTGGTGGGGGCGGCATGGTTTCCATCGGCTTGTGATCAGTTTCCATAAAAGATGGTGGGTTTGATTACGACTCACAAGTCGGTGAGAGCAATGCTGCAGAGGTGGGCCCATTTGTCACGCACGTTTTTGTGGCAGATGCCAACAAGCCCACCTCTCTTGCAGCTGAGTCCATGCTCTAGCCTGAGGCCTGTGCTGCAGCCGTCACATTGGTCAGGGAGGTTGGTGAGGCGCCATCCATATCTGATGGTGACATTATCAAACCACTCATCCTATCCGAGGAGTGTTCTGAGTTTGTTGTTGATGGGTCTATCAATGCCAAGAACTGCAGGCAGGAACTTTGTGCAAAGGGCATTCCCCACCAATGCAAGGCATGGACCGACATCTGGTACTGTCCTGCAGATGTACTGCCACTTGGCGCTTAGGCACGAGATGAGCCCTGCATAGGCCGAGTGTGGGAAACTGGTGGCAATGGCTACCAATTGCTCGATGCCTATGACCCATTTCTGGATCATGGGAGAGAGCCCTTCTTCTCTTTTTGCTCATGAGCCAACAAACCCGCCGACATACCGCTTTCCGTGGCAGCAGCTCACAGGAAGAGATGCATCATTGAAGACATGGCGGGCATGCGGTTTGGAAGAAGTGGGGAAGATGACCCAGCATTTCTCCGGCTGAGGGAAATATCCCACGCTCGGGCCATGGCGGCAGAGCATTTGGAAGACGTCTATGATTCGGGAGGCTGGGCCTTGGAGGGCAAAGTTGTCTGCATACCAGGGCTGGAGAATGGATGGGTCCAAGCGCCTGAGGGCTTCAGCGAGTGGCATGAGGCCAATCCCATAGAGGATCATGTCCCACATGCACCCTTGCATGATGCCCTCTCAGCTCAGGAGGATTGCTGGTTTGGTGTCGGGTGGTCCACGAAGGATCAGGCAGCACTCATGGAGGTAGAGGTTGTAGGCAAAGTGTGAGCTTGCAGGCCATTGGTGCATACTTTGCAGAGCATTTCAAAGTGGCTGAGCTAGCCAAAGCCATTTCTGGCGTCTGTGAGGAAGTGGACTTCTGCCGGGTCAGGCTGGGTGTGGGGATTTACCGCAGTTTCATTGGGAGTGTTGACAGTGGGGTGAGTTCCAAGGTTGGGTGGTTTGGTGTGTGGGGGAGGTTCTCCCGTCAGTGCAGCAGTGTGGGTTCCCTCATCTGGGAGCCTCATGGTGTTGGTGGTGGTGGTGCATTGGATGGATGCGTGTATGGCCCCCATGATGCCAGCTTCCAGTCCGGCGCAGAGCTGCATGTTACCACACAATTCCTTGCTGTCCCATCCGCATTGCATGAGGATGAGCTTGGAGACAGTGCGCATCCAGGCTTCACCAATGCCTAGCGGGCAGATGCCGGGTTGCTTGTCCAGGGCAATCAGGCATCCTTGGCACATTGCTTGGTTTGAGGCCCACGGTGCCGTGGTGTTTGCCAGCCAAAGTGCCCATTCCACCAGCTCTTTGCGCAGCTCAGTAGAGGCCTTGCTGTTCTTGAGGAGTTGGTTTTTTAGGTGCTCGGCATCTACTCCACTGCAGCCTGTGCTACCATGGAGTTGGCATGCAACCTGTTCTGCTAGGGGGTGTACCAACATTTTTTACTTAGTACATATCTTTTTGATATAAAGAAGTAAAAATGGTCTTACTGTGTACCTCAAAAAAAGTGTGAGTATAAACAAAGAGAAGCCCGGACTGGGGCACACATTGTGCCTTCCCTCTGAGATTTTTTTGAGACTGTTCCAATTACATCGCTCATATTGTGAGCAAATATCCCAACTTGTTTCCCGAATATCTTCACAGTATCAAGTCCTCTGTGAATTCTGAGAATGCAGCAGCATGCGGGCAAACAAGTCATGTGCCGCTGCATTCCACAATTACACTTTCTTTGGTTTCTTGTGCCTGTTTTTTACAATTCACGCACTACAAAAAAGTGCAGAAAATCTGACATCA
The DNA here is from genome assembly GCA_036940065.1 of Cyclotella cf. meneghiniana. Lineage (NCBI taxonomy): Eukaryota > Bacillariophyta > Thalassiosirophyceae > Thalassiosirales > Thalassiosiraceae > Cyclotella > Cyclotella cf. meneghiniana. The sequence continues at coordinate 2,165 of JALLPD010000182.1, forward strand.
CGACGATGAAGTCTGTTGTTCGAAGTATCTCAACTGATACTGACCCAAACTTGTCCCTGCAAGTGTCGGTCATCCACAAAGTGCTTGCACAACCATTGTGCACTGTTTTGAAGTCACAGGGTAGAAAACATGTAAGTACTGTTGTGTGATTATTCCAAGCTTTTTTTCAGAATTTATGAACTGTGATGACTTGCTCTGCAAATTGATGATCTGGGCATCTGCCATGTTGCCTCAATGAACACTCACCTTCCAACCAATAAAGGAACATGGGCCATCATCTAATTGAAAAATTAGGAAATTGAAAAACAATGTAAGTTCATAAATTTTATGTTGATTGCTGCAATATTTTGTGCGCACGCAACTCAAACTTCATGATCTCCTTCATTCAGCCCTTTGCATCCACCCGTCCACTCGTTCCCTCCCATCTTGTTGCTACATTAATGAACGTGGGGTGGCATATACATAAAAAAAATAAATGAAAACAAGGTGAAATCTTATTTTTCCTTGCAATCATGATAATTTTAGTCCCGTCACTAACAGCACTGTTGCCCCAAGCTGCCGTCACCAGGCTGATTAAATCTCATATAGCTTGCCTCCATGCCTCTTCATCTTCCAAGCAATAAAGGAAGATGGGCTATTGTAAATTTTACAATAGCGATCTGCATCATCCAAAAACAGGTGAATACAATTTGAAAATGCTCGTTTTCATGTTAATGCACAAAATTTTGCTAACAGGACAACAAATTTAATTAACTGGCAGATCGGTTTCTGCAGAAACAGTCCCAGTTCACACCACCAACTCAACAATCAACATATTCGGATAGTTAGAGACTCAAAATTGGTGGCCAAATTCAAGAAGGAACTTCCAAAACGAACAAATTTTGGTGGAGGAAGAGAAGACAATCCTGCTCATTAGTGGCCTAAGAAAAGAGTAGAAAGGCGCACAACACAAACATAAAACATAAATAAATAATCATTAATTGCAAAAAATTCACGGTGTAGATGTCATAATATTGTTAGCAGACTCATAATCAACATTGTATTCGTCCCCCATAATTTGTAAAAAAGGGCATTTTAATATGTAAAATCGTGGAAAATCTGGTACAAACCCCTTTGTTTACCCTTCTATGGGCACTTAGTAAACTAATACGGGTACCAATGTGGGTACTTTCTATCCCTGACTGCACCTTTCACTACTATGCACTAACAAGATGACTTGAAATACAAATATCATTACGAAACTGTCAAATCATGTCAGTACCACCCTTTGGGGCCACTATTGACAGCCAAACCATGTCTGGGATCATTGAACAAGACGTGTCAAGTTGCCTATGAATCCCTAGTAGATGCTAGCAAATGCTAGCAAAACTGCCCTAGTCAGTGTGGCGATGGATGTCAATGTTTTGGTGTTCTTATCATTACCAAACTGTTAAAACATGTTAGTAACACCGTTTGGGACCACTATTGACAGCCAAACCATGTCTGGGATCATTGGACAAGAAGGGTCGAGTTACCTATGAATCCATAGCAGATGCTAGCAAAAGCTAGCAAATCTGCCCTCTCAGTGTGGCGATGGATGTCAATGTTTTGGTGTTCTTAACCTAACCAAGATTTAAAGGCACCTATTTCTGACATAGCTCAGTAATATTTGAAGGCCAGAGAATGTCTTAGAATGATTTGAAATGTTGAAATCTTGACCAAGCTCTCGCCAACTAGTAATTTTCACTAACAAACCAAAATTTCTGCGCTTCTGGAAGAAATAAGTCACCTTGAAATCATTTTTTCTCTCTCAAAATTGGTACATGCTCTAATGAGACCTATATCTACAAGTCCTGTAATTTTGGGGGGAATTGGGGATAAAAAAGTTTTGGGCTGCATGGTCAGTGCACCCCCTACTTTGAGGAGGAGGAGAGGGCCAAGTCCACCTATCAGTTTGCCCCTGTAGTTGTCACCATTAGGGGAGTCATCAATGAAGCAGCCCTTAATTTCTTTGCCAGTGGCCATGCAATCGAGTATGAAGGTGCCTGAGCAGGCGGTTTTGGAGAGTTTCCGCATGTAGGAGCCATCATTACAGATAAAAAGATTGCCACTGAGTAGGGAGGGGAGAAGCCATGTTCCCCCATGGTTGATGACAAGGTAGTCCCATAGAGATTGGTTTCTGAGGGAGTTGATTTGATCGATTAAGGAGGCAGTGTTAGTTGGTTTGTTGTTACATTGGCGTGGTAGAGTGGAGGGTGAGGGAGTTGTAGGTATAGTTATGAGTGGAGGCGTAGTGGGTAGCTGGAGGGAAGCTTGGTGAAGTGCTGATTTTGTTAAATTTGGGGCCGGGGCAAGTTTGTTGGGTGAGTGTCTGCCTGGAAGGTGTCGTAGCCACCATTTGGAAAAAGGTGGTAGACGAATGTACCATCTGAGGAAGCAATCAATTGGTAGGGCATGTGTGGTTTGGTAAGATATTTGCCTAGTGGGGGGTTGTAGGTCAGTGATCTGGAGGTGACGCTGCATATGGCACTTTCCCAGGCGGTGAAGTCAGCTGAGGTTGGTTGTTCCCAGGAAAATGTTCTGTTGCTGTGACCGGGAGTGGTTGAGAAGATGGCTGGGTTGACTGACTGTTCGTCTGCATAAAGGATGTTGGCAAGCAAATGTACGCAGTGAAATTTACGAACTCAATTGAGGCGTTGCAGGAGGGAGCCTTTGTATCCGCTCTCGATGAATTTCTCAAAAATCAAGCAGTAGCCAATCCTGGTGGGGCCAATGAGGAATTTGGGATTGAACTTGATATTGACTTTGTATAGCGATGAGTACTCCCACAGTATTTTGAACCAGGAGTGGGTTGCTAGGTCACCAAGCTGTTTGTATGACAAAGTGAGGTTGTTGCCATCAAGTCCAACTTCCATTTGGAAGGACGTATATCAGTTGGAGAACTTGTCCCAGGGTGGAGCCGGTTTACTAGTGATGTATGAGGGTGGTGATGTCTTTGGCAAGTTTCTCAACTGACCACTTTTTCAAGCCAATTCCTTGGTAGTCAGTGGGTAGGGTCCTATATATGGTGGTGACATTGCAGTTCTACCCCAGGAAGGGCAGGGCTCTAAAGTACATGCCGCCCATGGTTTTGTTAAGGGCGGCTGGTCTGGCATAGGTGGAGGATAAGCCATAGGACCATTGGGCATTCTTTTGGCATTTGAGGCTCAGCCAGGTGAGGCTACATTCCAGTGGCCTGGCTTTAAGCCTGTTGACCCATTCAAGACCTTTGTCATGCAGTGCTGCAAGGGAGACAATGTTGTCATTGTTAGGGTTGTTCCAGGTGCCAAGAGTCTAAGCAGAGAGGTCATTGGTGCAGACTGGGATTGGGACTGACAAGCCATCTGGTTGTGGGATGGGGAGTTGTTGGTCGGGGAGCTCAGAGATGGTCTTGAGTGTGGGTTTTCCTTTGATAAATTTCCAAGACAAGAGGTAGTAGAAGCTTTTGCTTGTTTGATGAAGCCACATGTGGCTTGGATGAGCTTTCCCCAGTCATCAATGGCGGTCTGGATTTGGGAGAGGAAGGATCTGTCAGAGATGCCATAGAAGTCGCCCCAGTGTATTAGGTCTGTGTGGTCAATGTAGATGATAGCCTCAAGTAGGAGGATTTGTTGGCTTCTCAACATTTGTGATTTCATTCCATGACCCAGTGTCATGTAGGAATTCAGGGCTAGGGTTAGGGTGACCACCCCTCTCATTCCAAGGGGAGCTGCTCCACTGTCTTGGCCCAAGCCCATCAGTGAGGCTAGTGGGGTTCCTTTGAATGACAGTTTGTCAGCAAGGCCAAAGCTGGATTTGATGAAGTATTGCATCAGTTGCATTGTTTTCAGCATTAGGGTGGTGGACTGTTTGGAGACGCCATGTGCCTGTGCGGCAACGCCAGCAATAGAGCTTTGTGCTCTGTCAAAGCACTGGTCCATGTCGGCACTGGTGATGGAGAGGGAATTGTGTAGGATACGGGAGTTGTCACAGAGGAGGTTCTTCATGAGGGACACTACTTTGCGGGTAGTTTTGGACTTGGCGAACTGTTCTGGAGGGACCAGGCCATGTTTTCTGCAGTGTTGTTTGAGACGGTGAGCAAAAATCAGTTTGTTCAACCAGTTGAGTCGGCCTCCAAGAGATAGATTGCCCTTAGTTTGCCAATGAGTCAGACACCAAACACCTTTTCTTGGAGTACAGTGATGGATTGGCTCCATTGGTCTGATGCAACTCCAATTTTGCGTATGGTGTTGAGGCTGGTGGCATGGAGTTGTGAAATGATAGAGTTGCTTGCACCTGCTATGTAGTGCCCAAAGTGAAGGCACAATTTGGAGGACTTGGTGGATTCTCTGGCGGTTGACCACCATTTTTGGAAGTCTTGTCTGTTGACCCAGTCTACGATGTCATCCTGGCCAAGAGAGGAAAAGAGCACCGCTGCTTCAGTTAGCAGAAGTCGTGCCCATGGGTCTTTGTTTGGTGGGAATTTGTAAGTACCCTCTAGAATTGCCTGGACAGCATTGCCATCACCAGTGAATCCAATGTCATGGAGCAGCGTGTCATGAGACATGATTGGGGCAGAGTAGGCCAGTTTGTATCGCTGCTCGATTGTCTGGCCAGCAACCCGCTTGATGTCTTCTTTGGTGGCAAAGAGTTCAACTGATTCATCTGGGGCCTTTTATTCCACAGCAAAGACAGTGCAGCCACCTTTCTTTTGGTTTGTCATGGCTTTCATGTCAACCACCGATGTTGGTGCTCTCATTGAAGAATGGGGGCTATGCCATTGGCTTTCCTTGTCAAGTCTGCTTGCTCAGCGGTTGCCTTTTGCTTTGAAGGTGTTGGTCATGCAGCTCTGGCATGATCTGTTCAATGAGAGCTATCTGTTTGTTAATTGTAATGAGCCGTGCATCAATTTCTTGGATGGTGTAGTTGGTGGGTTGTTTGATGGGGAATGAAGGGAAGATCCTGGACAGAACACAACACTTCCGGGAGAGATTAGGAGGGTCCTTGAGGGGTTGTTGCTTGTGCTTTTTCATCCATGTAGACAGCTTTCTGCGGTTGTCCCACATCAAAACTTTGGGGCTGGAGGGTATTGGTCCCATTTTCTTTACTTTGCAGTTATTTTCACCACAGACCATGAGCTCAGTCTTTTGTCAGTCTAGGCAGTTGATTGTACCTTGCTTTTGAGGCATATTGAGGGATTTGTGGTTGGGCATGAGGGATTCATACTATTCAGTATGACGGTGGCAGATGATGTTGTGTCTGAGGGAGGCACAGTATGCTCTGTTACTTTTGTAGCTACTGGCCTGGAGTTCCCTGCCAGGCAAATGTATTAGCTTGGGAAACTCCTGACCAACCAGTGAGGGTAGATTGACTCGAGAACAAAGAGGTGATGGTCACCAATGCCGTGGTTGTGGCCAGATTGGAATACATTTCTGCAGGCAAAGACGGAGGTGGCAAAGATGCTGGTGATTGGGGCAGTACCAGTGTGATGGCTGTTAGGGCTTTTATGTCCAAGAATCTCATGGCAGACCTATTCGTGTTGATGTCATCAGATGATAGTGTGGTGGCAACGATGCCATCGTAAATGTTGCTGTTGGCATCTGCGAAGAGGAGAATATTTCACCAGCCGCATTCCATTGGTGTATTTGAAGTGCATGGTGATCGACAAAAATTGTTCTGGGACATCTGTTGTTGCCAATGCTTTGGAAGTATCAATGGTATTGGTGTAAACAGTCCACTGGTGCTGTTTCTTACTCCATTGTGAGGCTTTGGAATTGCACGGTTGCATGGGAGGTAAGCAGTGACATTGCATGGTCATAGTTTCATCAGACTCCCCCTTCTCTGATTCATCTTCTTTGGATTCTAAGGCCATCCTTTTACTGTGTATGAGTTTGCTGTCAGAGTTGTATGATTCCATCAAGTAGCAATTCAGTGGATAATTGAGACTAACTCTTTAGTACCGTGTGTTCACAACCATGTCTTTTTTGCATTGGCCTTGGGTTACAACACCCTTTCCTGTCCATAAGCCAGCACAAGCAGGATCATGTATGACATGAAAACAAGATATTTTACGCAATGTTTCTAGGTTAAATGTCATCTGGTTCAATGTCACAGTAAAGGAGTCTGCTGTGCCACACAATTAACAAAAGGTCAAATGATGCTGTTATCTTGAGCCTGCACCATTGATGAGGCAAATTGCACTTCAGTTTTGAATTCAAATTGAAATTCCAAACTCCATATTCTGATGTAAATTACTCCTGATTTAGCCAGAACCATGTTCCCATGTTCTTTTTTGCCACAGTAATTAGGATAGAAGCTACGTAATTAGATCTCAGATGTTACATCAGAATGAGTGGGAGTAAATGAGAATGATTACAGTCACAAAAATGTATCAGAATCTAACACATCCATTTTGTGCATGGGAAATGTATGAATGTGGTCAATGGATGGATATCTCATTTTTATTGCAATTTGCCAGCAGTGGGGCTTCCATCTCCAGTAATTTGTGACATCCCCAATGTCGGCCTGAATAAGCAAAAACAGGAAACAACCCACCTTGCTGTGGCATGTTGACAACTTAAAATTATCCAAGATATATTCAAGATGATCAAAATCATTTGCTACCTGCTAATGATGATAAATAACCCTTCACCAAGGTGAAATAGGTAAGGACCTTGGAATGTGCCTAGATATTACTGAACCAGGTGTGTCTCAAGTACACTTGTCAAATATGTTGGCAGGATATTAGAAGATTTCCTTGAAGTAGTAAGTAGGAGTAGTCCCATGTCACACTTTGACATTCTATTCAATATCAACAATACAGAGGCAGCTGGCTGTATGACACAGGACAAGAATCTGCTTACATGTGTAATCTCTGAGAGTTGTCACCTGGAACTTCCAAAGGTCTTCTTCACTTTGGACAAAACAAAAGAAGTAAAAACATCTTTAGTTATTACTTTTTGAGAAACAATATCCAAGAGACATTTTCCTTCTCAAGAAGCACTCATATATGTTGAATGTGTTTCTCTGTAAAAATACCAAAAAATATTCTCTTTCTCAGAAAACTTCTCATGGGACAGATCCTGTTGGCATTTGAAGAAAGGATCAAGTTACTCAGCTGCTCCAACCAATTGCCAATCTCTTGCCTTATCCACTGTGTGTGCATATGCACGATCTAGTGAACCATGCATTTATCATTTCAATAATTTCAATCTCACAATTAATTTATAAAATTCGAATCACCAAACACACATTGTTTTGTACTATGAAGTGCATTGTCTTTTTGTACCTAAAATGGCTTAGGTCACTGTCTTGAGATTGCCATCATGCAACCTCCTTCCGTATAAGCCAATGATCATTCTCCATGTGTATCCTCTGTGCAGGGACACCACCCACCACAGACAGATCGATTTTTTTTGTGATCTACTGACCAATATAATTTGTTCTGCAATCAATGAATTTTTGGAATCTGGTGATCCAGGAATCTTGCCATGTCATCTAAATCCCAAAAATGTTGAAGTGCAACATGTTTAGTCTCTGATTTTGAAATCTTGTTGTCAACAAATTCCACAATTCATCAGTCTCATGAACAGAGATTCCAAAAGATGTAAGTCATTACATGTTTGGTATTTAATGTTGTAATCTAATGACTACAAATAAATGAGAATATCATCCAAAAAGCCCATGAATGGAGTGCTGAAGAGTTTTTTTAAGGCTGTTTTCATTGACACGTCCCTCCAAGCGGCCTTCAAGAGGATGTCTACTTCCAAGTCAGTACACAAAGGACTCAAGCCACAAGAGTGTGAGAGGAGCCATGGATGAAACAAACCACCCATTCCATACATATCTGAAAAGTATGCCATTCAAGATACTTCTCCCGATGGCATGATGAAGATCATGCTGTCCGACAAGGTACACCCCACAGTTGTGGTGTTCGACCAAGGTACTCCTGAGCAGGATTGGGCAATGTGCAGACATAACTCGAGACCACCAGGCAAAAGGGGTTGTTAGCAGACTACAACAAGGCCTTTATGAAAGATGAGGAGGCAGAGCAGAAACTTGTTGTGGCTACTAAGCCTATAATAGCTGAAAAAAGTGTTGCAAAAGGAAACTGATGCCAAGACATGCACAAGTGATGCTACAGCACCCATGATCAACCATGTGTTATGTTATACTCCACCCTGCTCATGGATGAAGCAAGATGACCTTGGACCAAAATTGTCAAGGTACATATTGACATTGACCACCCCAAAAAGTGTGCAGCAGCATGGGCCCCCTTCTTGGAGTGCAACACATTTCACCTGCAAAAAGTGATCAGGTATGATACAACCAAAGCACAAAGCTTGTATATAGTCACTGGCTCAAAGAAACCTGACACAGACTTTGTACCATTGATACAGTGCCTTAACAGGCAGTTGGACCTGCTGTTGTGCCTGTACTACTCTGCAAAGGCTGTGAAGTCTATAAAGGTCACATGACCCTTTGATGACACCAGCATAGCAAGACAAAGTCTCAGGATGATTCCTTGCAACTAGTAGGACCAATATGAGCTCAATGAAGCCACTGTATCACAAAGTGTCAGGAAGGTCTTTGAAGCCTGGAAATGCATTAAGAAAGCCTATCCAATCAACAAGGATCATGAAGGGCCCAAGAGAAGCAAAAACAAGTAACTCTTCCATAAGAGCAAAGGTCTGCTTTGATGAAAAGATTCTCAAGAGACATTGCAAGGAAAAACCCTGTTCACTTTGTAAGCAACATGGGGGTGCAGACATGACATATGACACTGCAGAATGCAAGAAGTATGACTCCAACAACACCCCAAGAAAAACTTCAATGGAAGGATGCACATGGAAAGTCTGATGGACCCAAGAAACTTACCAAGGAAGAAGTAGCTATATTCACACCTATCCACTAAAACTGAGAAACTAGAAAGGTTAAACAACATCATTTAATGCACTCAGAAAAGTAATACGCATCAGAACAGTGAGAGTATTAGCAATGATTCCAGCTCATCCTGAAGTGATGGGTACAGTAGTACTGGGAATGTTTGTAAGAAACATAACTGCAATTAGCAGATCATTGACACTTACCCCAGTCCAATTAACAATACCAAACATGTTGATTCTTTTCTTTTCAATGTTTCAACAATAGTCATATAAATGATCCAGCAAAAGACCTAAGAAATCTTTTAGCTAACAATACACAGAATGAGATAACTGCCAAATTGTCAGACCCTGAACTGTCAGATTCCCTTCTCAACAGTGTGAGCCCCCCTTTTTTAGGTAAAGAAGGAAATGTCACTGCTGTCATAGCCAAAGCACAATATGTTGCGACCAAAAATCTAGTCTCTAAGATCAAACACTCTTGTGGCATCACACCAGTAACACAGTCATCAATATCATATTAAATAGTGCATCTAATAGTGACATATTGTTTCATGAAAAAGGAACAGTCATGCATTTTCTCTACTTGATTAGGCAGGTTCCAAACTCTTGACATACATTGAATGGGAGCTTCCAAGCCAAGTGGAGGAGTGAGGTTAACTTAGAATTCTTCTAGCACTTAAACAGCAAGTAGAATCTGGTAACATCAGATGTTTTAGAGCACAACAACAAGAAGAAGAAGATGACAAAGATGTTTGATCTCATTCTTGGATGTAAAGCAAATAAAAAGTTAGGAATTGTTCTGGATTTTAGAACAATTTAAATGACAATTGATGACTTTATTTTGACAAGATAGATTGATAGTCTGACCACGTCAAGCATGGATATAATCTGGGCTTTTAACAACAGCATGGCACAGGAACCATGAAGTATGATAGAAGCAACATCGCAGGTAGTAAATATGCTAGATACAAAATATGAAAAGACAAATCTCCAATCAAGTGTTAGCACCAACTGTATTCACATCAGTGTAAAAAAGACCAAAACATTTACTGGCGTTACTCATGGAATTTGAGGAACTTTATGATGGAACACTAGGTGAATGAAAAACAGAGTCCATCTTCTTTGAACTAAAAGAAGGTGCTAAGCCATACCACGGCAGGCCATACTCAGGACCAAAATCATTAAAAAACTATGAAAAATGAATTGACTGTGTGAACTGGAGGTGTTAGAGTTTCATCCAAAATCAGAATGGCAGTCACCATCATGTATAACATCAAAGAATGACCAAACTGTATGCGTTCTTGCTGATTTTTGCGAGGTAAGTAAACAATTAGTTATGAAACCATATCCATTACCAAAAATTAGTACAGTCCCACAAGAGCTAGAAGGATTTACCTGTGCCACCGCCTTAGATTTAAACATGAGCCACTATACCATTTGCTTGGATTCTGATTCATCCAAAATTTGCAACCTCATTTTTCCTTGGGGCGAATACTCTTACCTCCTATTATCCGAGCAATAGAGCTAATGGTTGCCTTAGAGTTCAGCATAGCTTGCATGGATGATTTGTTATGCATCACACAGGCAAGTCTGGAAGACCACCTTGATAAATTGTAATTGGTCCTCACCAGTATCTTTGCAAGTCAATGTCAGTAAATAACCCTTCTGTGCCATTGAAATGGAACACCTGGGGTGTGTCCTCACATGCAATGGCATAAAATCCCAGCAAACAAGTTGAAGCAATACTCACAATCACACCACCACAACAAGTCAAAGATCTCCGGAAATTGCTGGGCGTGGTCCAGTATTATAGAGATCTTTGGGCAAGATGGAGCAACATGCTAGTCCTGCTCACCAGGAGAGGGTGGTCACACCAAAGTCACCAAAGCCAAGAAGACAAAAAACATCCTTGGTACTGTGATAGAGTACTTCAGAAAGCATTTGATGATGTAAGATCAACAGTTGCCAAGGACATAGCCCTGACCTACCCTGATTATTCACAGGAGTTTGAGATATACACTGATGCCTTGTCTTGACAACTTGGATCAGTTATCACTCAGCATTATGAGCCTCTTGCATTTTTAGCATGACACTGTCTTTGGAACAACAAAAATACAACATGACTAAACTTTAACAGCTGGCTATAGTGGAAACACTTAACAGTTTAGAGCATGTTGTGGGGTCAAAGATCAAAGGTCTACACTGACCACAAAGATTCGATCCACGATGTGCCTGGGCTAACTTCCAACCATGTCTAAAGATTGATGTTACTACTTGAGGAGTGCGGTCCCAGAATTGTGCACATAAAAAGTATCCGTAATACTGTTGCCAATGCCATCTCTAGGTTAGACTATGGGTTGATCCAAGATGACAAGGCTAATTTGATGATGTTCACAAAATGCTGGTGTCACTACACCATGCACGTAGAAAGTGCTGAAAGCACTTAAAATCACTAGGAACAATTACATCTGGTGTTTGCAAACTGCAGCAAAGAAGATGTGATTCACCCATTAACAGTTTGGGAAATTGCACAATCACAACAACAAGATGCCAGTCTGAAGAAGCTAAGCAAGCATGACAAGTATTCCTCACAGCTGGTCAAAGATACAGAAGGCTTATGCCAAGAAGGGAAAATGATAATCCTCACCGCTCTTCACCGCTGTGCAGTCAGTTGGTACCACCACCGCCTGCAGCACATTGGACATACAAGATTTGAAAAAACACTCTGTGCTGGGATGGTTTGAAAGGGGATACGATGTACCATCCAAACACATGTCAAAAACTGTTATGTATGTCAAGTCAACAAAAAACACAAGGATAAGTATGGTAAACTTCCAACAAAGCTTGCCATCACAATTCCTCATGAAGTACTATGTGTGGATCAAATAGGACCATACACCCTAAGAGGTATATATGGGACAGAAATTGACTTTATGTGTCTTGCAATGATCATCTGAGCTTCAGGTTGGTTTCAAATAGTTTAACTGCTGGTAACCATGAATACGGGTATTCCCATCGATACAGAGGGACAAAAGGGTAACGAGACTGATAACAACACTAAGTTTCCCTACTCTGACAAATCATCAGCAATGATTAGTAACCTAGTAAATAAGACCTGGTTTAGCTATTATCCATGTTGCCAATACATTAATTATAAAAATCGAAGTGAATTCAAATTTTACTTCAAAGCCCTATGTGAATCATATGGGATCAAGCATAAGCCAACCAGTGTCAAGAACCCCCAATCAAATGCTGTACTGAAGCTGGCACATCAAGTCATTAAATCGATGTTCTGCACCATTGGTATAGACATGGCCAATGCAGTAGCAACCAATGACATTAATGCTTTCCTAACAATTGCCGCATGGGTGGCTCAACTTACCACATTGTACTAAAAGCTTCCCAAGGTGTAGCAGTCTTTGGTCGGGACATGTTGTTTGATGTCCCCTCCATTGCAGCCTGCAACAAAATAGAAAAACATAGGTAGCACCAAACTAACCTCAACATGGAATGGGAAAATCATTCAAGTTGTGATTGGGATTATAAAGTGGGTGATCAAGTACTTCTTAGAAAAGATGCTTTCCTCTGCAAAGGTTAAAGTAGGTATGAAAATGATCCTTGGACTATCACATCTGCTTATGTGAATGGGAATATTGGAGGTCAACACGGAACAAAATCTGAATGATTAAGATCAGAGGAGTCACAACCTTTTTCAACAAAACTTAACCAGTTATTAATGTTCTAATGAGTGATATCTCCCTCTTCTACAAAACAACACTTACGCCTACTACACAATTCACAGGTTTTTCAGTCCATGATTTCCATTAGTTGTGGACTATTTTTTCCCCCGTGGAGGATTTTTCCTACTTTTAACCGATACACTATTTGTGGGGGCGAGTCAAATAGGCCAAGAATCTGTTTACAGGTGTATGCTCCATGAGCATCCATCTGGAACCTACAAAGGTCGTTTTCACTTTGTGCAAAATAGAGGTAATACAAAAGTCTTAAGATATTAGTTTCCGAGAAATGATATCAAAAAGACACATTCCTTCTTATGAAACACCCATATATGTTGAGTGTGTTTCTCTGTCAAAATACTCAAACAATATTTTCTTTCTCAGAAATCTCTCATGGGACAGATCTTGCTGTCAGTTGAAGAAAAGATAAAGTCATTCAACTGCTCCGAATTAGTGCCAATCCCTTCCCGGATCCACTGTTTGTGGGAATGCATGGTATATCTAGTAAACCATGCATTCTTTCATTAATGCAATTTTAATGGAATCACTGAGCACACCACATTTCTCAATTACAAAGTTAGCTTATTTTTTGTACCTAAAAATGGCTTAGATCACTGTATCATTTCACCACCAGAGTCAAATGTTCCAAAGAGGTCAACTGGTGCAAGCTCATTTGAGTAATGCAACATCTCAAGGGACCAGATCTCTAAAGCTGAGGGTTCAGGTGGAAGACCTAAGAGTCATGCAGTGCTGTATGAATGTTGCACACATGGTCAACTGCGATGCATAGGGAAAAAAGGAGGACTCAGAATAAAGGAGTTGTTGTGAGCTTTTCCTGGATGCAAAAAGTCAATACCAAGACTTAACAGAAACCGATATTGTCATTGTTGATGATGCCATCATAAATATCCTATTGAGTCTGTACTTCATGAAGGAGCAAATATATGTGCACTCATCTACCAAGGCAAAAAATATTTTCCTTCTTAAATCCAATAGAAGAACAGTAAGCCACCAAAGAACAAAGCATATAACGGCGAAATATTTTTGTAACCAAGAAAGTAGGCAGCAATATGAAAATTAAACACATGCCTACCAAACAATTGTGGGCAGATGTCAATACTTACCCAAGCAAGAAATAGCTTACAGAATCAACCAGAGCTTGTTAATGAACTTTCCTGGAGGTGTCCCCAATAAGACAGGGAAAACAAAACACGAAAGAACACACCATAAAAAATCATCCTTGAGTCATTATGGACAACCTTTCCACATGACATGGCAATGTGATCATGACGTGAGCCAAGTATCTACATGTCTGTTTATGTAGGGAAGGTCCTAATTATGGCCCTTAATCAGGACACAAGAGTTGTCCTTTTGTATAGTAAACAGGAAGTACATAAGAAACTGGATATTACTTTCTGAGAAACACAATATTCCAGATACTTACTTGTCCAGTATATTTATCCAGAAACTCATATACAAAAGTGAGAAACCATCTGGTATAATAAATATTCACCATCAGTTGGAACAGTTGAGAAATTGATTCAGTCTTGCAACTGTCATGACTTGCAGCCAAACTCTGTGAGAATTTGTTCTCAACTGCAAGTAAATTCAATTATCATGTAAATTACATGATAAAAGCAAGAGGATCACCAAAAGGCAATCTTCATTTTGAATCGGTAAAATTAGCTTATAATTTTAAATTCCATTCAACAGGAAACCACATTTTATGTCTTCTTATTTACTTCTTAAAATCTCCTATCAAAAAATAGCATAGGTCATGATGAAGGTGAGAATGAAGCAGTGCAAGGATTACGTGGGATGGCAGCAATGCAAGCATCCTCAGGTCTTTTGAAGAGAGAGGAGGACGAGGAAGATTTTTGATGGGGGAATGTAGCAGAAATGTAGAAATGTAGATGGGTGTGATAAATAACTATTGAATTAAAATCATTCTTCGAACTACTCACCTCTTTAGTTGAATTCTTTTACATCTCCATTTGATTTTAATACACACAAGTGGGTGGAGGTGAAGGCGGGGAAAGATTCGGTCTGTGAGAGGAGATACGATGAATCATGGGTTTGCCCCAAAAACAGCAGTTTAATTGAAAAACTGGTGAGTGAACAAACTTTAAAATTGTGAAAATGCGATAGTTTCTTACCATTATTTTTGCATTGCCCCTTAGTTTCAATATTTGCAAGTGGGTGGCAGCAGCTGTGGGGCAAAATTTGGTCTGTGAGAGGAGATACGATGGATCACGGGTTTGCCCTGAAAACAACAATTTAATTGAAAAACTGCTGAGTGAACAAACTGTAAAATGGAGAATGCATGATGCTTTCATACCATCTTTTTGCATTTCCCCTTGGTTTCAAGAAATGGAAGTGGGTGGCAGTGGTGGGGCAAAATTCAGTCTGTCAGAGGAGATACAATGGATCGGGGGTCCGTCCCGGAAACACAAATTTAATTGAAAAACTGCTGAGTGAACAAACTGTAAAATGGAGAATATGCAATTATTTATCACCGTTTTTTGCATCACCGCTTGGTTTCAAGAAACACAAGTGGGTGGCGGCTACGGCGGGGCAAAATTCAGGCCGTGAGAGGAGATATGATGGATCACGGGTTCGCCCCAGAAAACATGATTTAATTGAAAAACTGGTGAGTGAACAAACTGTAAAATGGAGAATATGCAATTATTTCTCACCAATTTTTTGCATTGCCGCTCTGTTTCAAGAAACACAAGTGGGTGGCAGCTGCAGCGGGGCAAAATTTGGTCTCTGAGAGGAGATACGATGGATCAGGGGTTCGTCCCGGAAACAACAATTTAATTGAAAAACTAGCAAATGAACTGTAAAACGGAGAATATGCAATAGTTTCTCACCATTTTTTTGCATTTCCCCTTGGTTTCAAGAAACACAAGTGGGTGGCGGCTGTGGCGGGGTGAAATTTGGTCTGTGAGATGAGATATGATGAATCGTGGGTTTGTTGCAGAAACAATGATTTAATTGAAAAACTGGTGAGTGAAAAAACTGTAAAATGGAGAATACGCAATTGTTTCTTGCCATTTTTTCCATCACCACTTGGTTTCAAGAAACACAAATGGGTGGCGGTGGCGGGAGAAATTTGGTCTGCGAAAGGAGATATGATGGATCATGGGTTTGCCTTTGAACCAACAGTTTAAATGAAAGAATCTGAAAGAATGGTTGACCTGTTTTTCAGAGTTCTTTATCAGTTCCATTTGGTGAAAAAATAGCTTACATATGTTTCTACATAAAAGCATACCAGCCTCTACGGGGTGCTATAGTGAAGCACTATTTAATAAAGTCTTTGGGCAACCTACAATGACAATGTCTTCCTAAGGACTTGAGACTCTGGTGAGCTGGACTTAAGCTCTTGAGAGTGTCCCTGAGCAATTTTCTGTTTCACATCTGCATTGGGTGCATCAGTAGGAGTTGCAATCATGGGGCAAAGTTGTTTGTCATAGCTGACATTTTTGTACTTCAAAAGGAGGGGTGACATCTCTTGACTGATAATCAAGGTACTTTGGTACCTGTCGAGATGTCTATTTTTGCCGTCCACACTAACTAGACCTAAATAAAGACAAAAAATTCGCACTATGGTACCTTTTTGATGTTCCTCCCCACTGTCAGTCAAGTACTAGGGTTTGTAGCTAACTTAAGTACATAAATGTAGAACTAAAGTAGTGGACTCCCTATCTAGGAGTTCTCATTTTGGGCACCAACAGGGGGTGTCAGAAATTTTTCCGCGACCGAGACCAAGACTGCACTTTTATGTTAAAAGGGCAAATTTAGGTTGACAATTTATTTAGGCCTTCAAACCAAATTCATCCCTTGATCTTATTTGGTCTCAGGAAATTCTGATGACCCCACTGAGACAGAAATGAGATGAGGAGGGACCTTTCCAGAAAGTACCATTTATTTTGGATGTCACATTCGATCTCTCCGCTGATTCATCCAGTTATATGATCTATTGATAAATATGGTAATTGCCTTGCCCTGGCAAACACCACCACCACCACCATATATACATCATCGAACAAACAAACCATTAAACACAAGCATATGAGTATCAAACAGTACCATCATGCCTTGCAAATCTGCTTGCAGCAAAGCCTTTGATGCTGCTAAGAGAGTGTTCCTGGGTGCATCTGCACTTCTAATTGTTACACAGCTAATGGAGGATGCATTTGAACCATTTGATGTAGAGGACCCTAATCCAGTCACTGTTTTTTCTTGGCAGCATTCACAAGGATACAGCGGATAAGAAAATCATGATATTTCACAATGCGCTGTGAATGGAAGTCAGCATTAAAAACCTTTGAAGATGATCTTCATGTGAACAAAGATGGCTTTCACTGGTTGAATGACTACAAGTTCAAACAAAAGTACAGGCACACAAGAGAGACACTTGATAAGATTACTGCTGCAATTGAGAACAATGAAGTTTTTGCACAAGGAACTCGAGGTGCCAAAATACTCGTGAAACAACAGTTAATGGTATTATTGCACTTTCTAGGCAAGGAAGGAGAAAATA